>CAMXCT020004312.1:407500-495970 GCA_947184155.2 Cladocopium goreaui
CCCGCAGAACCCAACGTTCGCCCAACATGACATGACACAATAAACAACTTTTACCACAATTCTCACATCTCTTGCATCAACACACGGTACGCATAACATAACTACAGTTAAGTACATGCTATGAAACTGCCATCCCCCTCAAACAGTATGTAGAAGGGTTTAATAATGGATTTAATTAAACATAAATATAGTAAACACGGGGTATAAATCTGCCACGCCCCTGCAACAACATGCAGACGGGTATACAGTAACAATGGATTTGATCTGAACAATTATTCCGGAGACCCCAAACAGTTTTGCAAGGAACATGACCAAGAGATGCCAGTGTAGATGACAAAGAGATACCGGCTTAGATTCTGCAAGTTCCCTTTGTTAAGATCTCTGTAGAAGATCGTGGGCAAGCTCTCCGTGACAGGATATCTGTATAGGGTAAATTTCGCACGCAGGGGGAAGGCGTCCTAAGTGTATGAAAAAATAATTTGGACAACAATTTGTGTTCTAAGTGTATGTCCTTAACTATAGAAGTTGCTGTGCAAGATCCCTTGTAAGGATATACGTACAAAGTGTTTATAAGAGATCTCCACGCAAGATACCTGTAAGATATCTCTAAGTAAGATCTCTGTTTAAGCTCCCTAAAAGAGATCTCTTAGCAAGATCAAGATCCCTGTTCTCTTCACAAGGTCTCTGTACAAAACCTCTACAAGAGGTCTCCTGGCAAGCTGTCTGTGCAAAGTCCCTAAGAAATCTCAATACAAGATCCCTGCACAAGGTCGCTACCAGAAATCTACATGCAAGATCTCTGTAAGAGATCTCTAAATAATATCTCTTTCTAAGCTTATTTTCAGAGATCTCTTAGCAAGATATCTGTAAGAGACCTCTTGGGAAGATCTGCACAAGAGATCTCTATTCAAGCCCTCTGTACATCTCTGTACAAGATATCTGAACAAGATCTCTGTATGAGGTCTCTTGGCAAGATCTCTGCAAGAGATCTCTGTAAGAGATCTCTAACAGATATCCCTCCACAAGGTCTCTAGAAGAGATCTCTTGGCAAGATTGCTGTAGGAGATCTCTGCACAAACTCCCAGAAAGAGAGCTCCAAGAGATCTCCATACAAGATCTCTGCAAAAGATCTCTGAAAAGGACCCCTGTTCAAGCTGTCTACAACAAATCTCTTAGCAAGATCTCTTACTTGGCAAGATCCCTACAAAAACTATCTATGCACTGCATTGTCTCTGTACAAGATATCTAGAAGAGGTCTCTTGGTCAGGTGGCTGTTAGAGATCTTAATGCAAGATGCCTGTACAAGGTTGCCATGAGAGACCTCTAGTCATATCACAACAAGATCTTTGCATGCAAGGTCCCTGCAGGATCTGTAGGAGATCTGTACAAGAGGTCTCTTGGCAAGATCTCTGTAAGAGATCTCTGTACAAGCTCTCTACATTAGGCCTCTATATGAGGTCTCTTGGCATCTCTTGGCAAGATCTCTGTACGAGCTCTCTATAAAGGGTCTCTTGGTAAGATTTCCTGTTTTTCAGAGATCTCTGTGCAAGCTCTCTACAAGAGGTCTCTCAGAAGTCTCTTGACAAGATCTCTGTACAAGGTCTTTCTCAGAGGTCTGTGCAAGATCTCTGCGCCAGATCGCCGTCATTATCAAACGAGGCACCGCGCCACAGCGAGAGCGATTTGACACGCACAAAGTGCCGAGAGGGCTGTGAGCGACATCAAAATGAGCACCGTGAGAGTGATCTGACTCGTGCAAAGTGACGAGAGGGTTGCGCGAGCAATCTCAAAATGAGCGCCGCGCCAAAACGAGAGCGATCTGACACGCATAAAGTACATAAAGTCAGGAGATGGTTGCGCGAGCACATGTTCAATTTTCACCAGAAACTGCGGACACCACGAAAAATTATATAACCTTTACAATTGCCAAAACGATTTTGTACCTAGGTTTCAGCCACCTTTTAGTCGAAGTCTTTGAAGTATTGCGTTTGCCACGAAAAATGAGCTCCAGGCATTCGAAGTGCAGCACCTGCCACACGGAATCATCATCATGTCCCAAATCAAAAATGACAACAGGTTCACAAAACGAGACTCCCGAGCTTTTGAAAACATCGCCAAGCATTGCACCTGCCACAAACCAGACCTCAAAATGTCCCGCGTGTCCTACGCCTGCCACATAAAATGGACATGGGTCAAAAAACGAGTACGGCGCGCCGGTAAAAGTAGACCTTCGGCGGTCTCCGGGAACACCATTTCGTGCGAGACTTCTTTGGAAAACGGAAAGATTGAGGAAACTTTGTGCTGTAAGGGTCACCAAATTTGCCGGACGAACCCTGAATCGAAACCACGCCTCAACCACTACCATAAGAGCCCCATGTGTGGCCACACTGTTTGGGGAACCACATAAATTACAGGTGTAAATCTACCACCCCTCTACAGCAATATGTAGACGGGTATACCAATGGGTTTACTTTGGAAAACAATAAACATGAAGGGGCTAAATCTGTCACCCCCGAAGAGCTATATGTATATCGGTAAAGACCCACTTGGAGAATATTTGCGACCTTGCGACCTGTACAACAATTGTGCCTTTGGAAACGGGGTTGGATTGTGCAACAGAAAGTTTGCATCACAGACTTTCATTCATGTATTAGAGACACTGCCAATCAGAATGGGTCAGTACCTCTACCTGCTCCACAAACTAAGAAGTCCGGAAAGTGGGGAAAACCCTGGTCCGGTGGGAAGACCGCAATAAACCAGGTCACAACAATTTTGCCAATGCACCTTGAAAATGTTGTAAAGAATGCGGCATAGATTCACACAGCAGAGGGGATCCCTTCAGCCCACACCACTTTTATTCATACAGTCGCGCTTTTTGTATGCATGGATCAACCATGACCAATGCTAGCTAGCATATATGGAACCCAGCAGTTGGCTTTTTCTGGCTGCAAACTGCTGGGGACAGAAGTGAAATAGTAAGATGCAAACCAGCGTCATGACTAAACACATAACGCAGCCAAGAATATCTCAAAGAGTAAATTTTGCATTACTGACAGATGTTGCGTTTGGGCCAGCTTCTGCCAGTAGTTGGCTTGAAATTTGGCTGGTAGGCATTATGCCGGTGGCAACAAGCAAGGAAATCCATGAGGCTTCAAGGGTTGGATAACGTGGATCTCCAGAATGTGTGAAAGAAAGATTGTTTCATGAAATTATATAATTGGTTGCAGATAGGAAACCTTCGTTGTCCAAAATCGCCGAGATGCAAGAGCGTTGATGAAATGAGCCAGCACAAACGGCATACCTTGGCATATCGTAGTCTTTTTCGAGGCTTTCCTTACTTCTGCCCTTCGCGCACATCCAGACAGCGGAGGCCATTGTTCTTGTCCTTGGATGCTGATCCTGCAAAGAGTTGGAGCTGGCAGGTTCTGATTTCCAGCTTCAGGAGGCGCCGGTTTCAGAGTTGGTGTTTGTAGGGTTGATGTGCTCATAATGATGAGGCCACCAACAAGAAGCATTGTGTGAAGAATTAGCGTTGTTTTTGAATATCCAGAAACTTGTGACCTCAGGTTTTACACGCATTTGAGATGCTATGCGAGCAGCGTGAGCGGCGCAGTCTGGTTCGAAAAAAGCATCAAACTCAAAGTGAGGCATGCAACCAGTGGCCGCGTATACAAGATGGATTTCGTATGGGGCGTAGGCTTCGGAGTCTATCCTTCTGTGCGTATGTTTGATCCCTGTATCTTAATCCCTTGAACTTAAATGTCAAACCATTGCGCTAAGGCATGCGCTTGCAGATCAGGAACCGCTGGGAGCGCGGGGCCATGAACCCCATGTGCCGAATGCGATTCAGTGGGTCTGGAAGAGAACAAGCGCTGGGTCAACGCTGTCAGGCGCTGAGCCGCTGTTTGAAATGGAAAGGCTGCATCGATATATGCCTAATATGTGCAATCAACTGCAATGATATGTAGCTGCAGTTGCCAACCCTGGATATTTGATGTTGCCGTTTTCATATCATCGGCGAAGTACAGGAAGATAAGATTCCAAGGCCTCGCCTGTGCAAGCTCCTCTCCAGTCTGCCAGCAGATAGACGTCAATTCGTCCTGCAAGCCCGGCTATTGAAATATGTGAAATGATTGTGAAAGTCCTTCACCCCAGCTTTTACAATCAACCTGTAACAGTCAAGCCGATGCTTTGCTGTTCAATAAGTCGCCTAACCAACCCTGTCAACAGTCATATCTGTCAGATGGTACGACATCATACGATTTTTCAACCCTTGTCATTTTGTTGGATATCATTGGATTTGTTTGTTGGTTTCGAGATGACATTTGTGCCAAATGTGTAGCGGCAATTAGTCCAGATTGTGACTGGAAGAATGTGTTTGTGTGGTGTGTTCAGCCCCTTCTACTCTCCACTTGGAAGCTCAATGCCTTCACATGTTTTGCTGCATTTAGTTGGGGGGAAAGAATTGTGGAAGTCGATGCGTGCTGCGTCCAGCTTGTGTTTGGAAAATATGATTTTGATTATTGATACTTTTTCCTGCGTTTTTGCAAGTTTGGAATTTACCTATTGTGTCAGTACCATGGGGAATTTGATCGCATTGGGTTTTGTCACTTTGAAATTTGGAGATGTGGTTGTGTTGACATGATGACGGGGATTGGTGGCGAGGGGTTCTTTTTTTCCACTTTAGGGTATCGCCGGCGTATCACCAGAGTATCGCCGGAAATACGTGAGTTGCTTGCCTTGTCTTGCCTTGTCTTGTCTTGTCGTTGCTGCTGCTACTGCTGCTGGTTCTGCTGGTCCTGCTGCTGCTGTTGCTGCTGCTTACCTTCCCACTACCGAGCTGCGTGCGCCACAAGGGGCACACGCAGCAGCTGTCACTGGCCGGGCGATCGGGGTGGCAACAGCCTTGCGTGCTTGAGGCCAACGGTTAACGCTCGCCATGAGAGCAGGGCGATGTGCTAATGCGCCTGCTCGGCACGTGCCAGTCATGACCGGGTTTGCACCTTGGCCATGAGCCTATAGGCCTCAGGCTGTGCCTAGCGCGGGAGGCTTGTCTGTTTGTTTGGATGCAAGTCGCTTCGCTTTGACTGTAGTTGTGGTGGAACTTGCGTCCCATTGCGTTTTTCAACAAAATCATTCAACATAACCTAAAACAATGACTGCATAGATGCAGCGTCCACAATATGATTCCGAATTTTAGAGCCATAAAAAACACCGAACATTAAACAAACGAAATAGATGATTGCTGGCGCACAGCGCCCCATGCTGATTTGCATGATTTTGCACTGACTTCGCTGACTTCCCGAATGCGTGGCGTCCCATGGTGATTTGTGATTCAAAGAGACGGTGCGCTGACTTTCCCGATTGGGTGTATTTCTTGCGTGTTTGGACATTCCTTTTGGATCCTCTTTGGCAGTTTTGGAGTACTCACCATGTTTCGGAAGCTGCTGACTTTGCTTTGCAATGGTCCTTGAGTTGCTATTGCACGTGCGTAGCTGCCGCGCCGCCATTATTTTCATACGAGACTACGACACACTCTATGATACTCTATGTAGTGACCCATGTCCCGTGTCTGGCGTGGTCGGATTAAGTGTCAAGTGCTGCTGCAGAGCACCTTACATGTGTTCATTGGTTTTGCAAGCATGATTGAATCGAGCAGTGGCGCTGGAATATATAAAGATTGTATAAGCCCTTCTTGTTCCCCAATAAAATTATATATATTGTATTTTTCATATTATATCATATTAAACTATTTCATGATACAATATTATCGAAGGAAGTTTAGAAGTCAAACTTCCGACAAAATGGACAGATGGAAAAGCAGAGGTGGGAAGAGTCAGAGAGGAGAAGAGCAGAAGAGAGAAGATCAGAGAAGAGAAAGAGTGAGGAGAAAGAAGATGCAGGGGCGCGAAAAGGTAGCAAAGTCGCGAAACACTGTGTTTTTCCAATGATTTGTGGCTCCGGAGGATCGAAAAGTAGGCTCGCTAAAGCGGCGGGTGCGGAGCCATCTGGTTAGATGAGAGATGAAAAACTGCACGCCGTTGTCGCCCGAAGCACATTCCGAAGTCAAAATGTACAAAACACCTCAGCTTCGGAAGTTGAGATGTCGATAAAGTGCACGCCGTTGTGGTGCGAAGCACGTTTCGAAGTTAAACGTGTTAAAAACTGACGGTCTCGGACCGCTTTTGGAAGTTGAGATGTCGAAAAAGTGCACGCTGTTGTAGCGCGAAGCACATATCGAGGTCAAAATGTGCAAAACACACCATGCACTTTTGGACGTTCAGATGTGGTTTTGCGTGGCCGGCATTAGGGATTGTGCACCTTTTCAAAAGTGAGCAAAGCGTGAGGGTTTTCTAAAAACCATGGCAGGCGTGGGACATTTGAAGAGGATCTGGGAAGATGCATTTTCCATAGCAGGCGCAGTACAAGAGACATGTTCATCAGAGATGTTAGGAGGTCAGGGCGCTGATTTCCTGAGAGGGTTGCATTTTGGAGCATCAGATCTTCAGTTTCGGGAAGATGATTTTGTGTGACAGGTGCAGCACTTTGTATGATCTGGCATCACTTTTTCGTGACAGGCGCAATACTTCAGAGACATGGGCTGGAACGTCAGCTCTGCATTCAACTTTCCATTATTGAAGGAAGTCTCGTCCTTATTGAAGGAAGTCTCGTCCTTATTGAAGGAAGTCTCGCAGTATTGCTTCATTTTTGATGTTGCCAACTTCAGAAATTGAGGAAGTCTCGCAGAATTGCTTCGTTTTTGACGTTAGCAAGTACAAAAGTTGAGGAAGTTTCGTAGAATTGCTTCGTTTTTGACGTTAGCAAGTACAAAAGTTGAGGAAGTCTCGTAGAATAGCTTCGTTTTCAAGCTTGCAGATTGCAGATAGACAGACAGACAGACAGACAACTACAACTACAACTACAACTACCACTACCACTACCACTACCACTACCACTACCACTACACTACGCTACACTACACTACAATACACTACACTACACTACACTACAGTACAGTACACTACACTACACTACACCACACCACAACTACTACTACTGCTGCTGCTGCTGCTACTACTACTACTACTACTACTACTCCTACGACTACGACTACGACTACGACAACGACAACGACAACGACAACTACAACTACAACTACAACAACAACAACAACCACTACAACAACAGCAACAACAACAACAACAACTACTACTACCACTACCACTACCACTACCACTACCACTACCACTACCACTACCACTACTACTACTACTACTACTACTACAACACCACAACAACTACTACTACAGATACAAATAAACTACCCTACATTACACTAGACTAACTACACTACACTACACCAATTGCATCTAAGTACACTACACTACACTATACTAATTACACTACAATTACAAGAACTGCTTCTACCACAGCGACGACAACAATATCAACTACACCACATTACATTACACTGCACTGCACTAATTACACTGCAGCACATTACAACTACAAATACAAATGCAACTACAACTGCGCTACATTACACAACACTACACTACACTACACTAATTCCATTACATTACGCGACAGCTACAGCTACAACCGCAGCTGCAACTACAATTGTAACTACCACTACATCGCACTACACGACGCTACAACTACAACTACACTACCTTCCACTACACTACACTAGACTACACTACACTATACCACACTACAGTACACAACACTACAGTACACTACAGTACACTACAGTACACTACAGTAATTACACCCCACCACAGCTACAACTGCAACTGCAACTACACTACACTCAACTCCGCTACACCACCCTGCAACTACAACTACAACTGCATTACACCACGCTACATCCAGCAGTTGTGGGTGAGGTGACCACTGCAACCATTGCAACCGCCCCAAAAAAACACAGCTTCAACCACCTTTCGGCCCATCAGTGGATTCTCTCGGCCATCTGTGCTTCACAACAACCAACCTCTCCTATAGGTTTTTCCTATTTTTGAAACTTCCGCCACCGCCTTGTGCGGTACTACTGGTATTACGGTATATTTTTTTGTATGGTATATTGTTATGCTATTTTATTTTGTTTTATATTATGTCATATCAATTTGTATTATATTTCCCGAAGATATCATATTAGACCAATTTCTTCTTCATTTATATATATATATAATCTTTTTAAAATCAAGTTTTTTTTTGTAATTACGCTATTCTATATTATATCATATTATCCCTTATTATGTTACAATATCCTTTTTGTTTTTGTATTTTCGCTCACTATATTTGTTATATTACAATAAATCAAAGTACATCATTTTTAATAGTGCGTCATTTTTTGTACGGTATGGTGTTGTATTAAATAATGCCGCAATAAATAATGTTATCTTATATTCTATCAAATCATCTTGGTTTATTTGGTATGATCTGATGTTATATATATAAATCTTATTGTGTTGGTGTTTTTTAATTGCATTGTGCTATGTTAAACTAAATTATATCGTTTTGTTTTAAACATATTTGTTTCGTGAATCAAACTAAGTCATTTTTGTTTTATCATACTATATCATTTTTCATATTATATTTGTGATGTTCTACTCTATATTATATTTTTTAAAATACTATACTATATGATATTATACTATACTATTTGATATTATACTATACTATATTATATTATATTATATTTATTGCTTTTTATTGTATCATATCATATTATATCATTTCATATAATATAACATTATATTAAATTAGGTTAGGTTACATTCTTTCGTTCTATATCACTATAACATGTACTCTGTTTTTTCATAATTATATTACTATATTATATGATATGATATGATATGATATTATATTATATTATAATATATCATAATATATTATAATATATAGCAGAACCACATGAAACATAGTCTTGCTGAAACCCGCCTGTAATTAACACTGGATAGCAGTGGTATGTTCTGGGAACCCCCCCTGCTGCCAACTTTCTGCAATTTTTCCGTTCTGGGGCATGCTGAGCAATCCCCAGCCCAGTGGTTTACAGGGTTGTGCATCAAGTCCCAGAGTCCGTGAAGTTCCCAGTCTCTTAGCCATGCCAAGCTCTCTCAATTGAGTCAAGTCCAGCTCAAGTTTATCACAAAATTCAGGTCGTATCTCGAATATCGGGAACATGCTCGCGTTTCACACAACAAAACAGGCAAGCAAACAAGAAAGCAACCAATCAGTTGGTCAACCAACTCGCCAATCCGTCAATCAACTAGTCGATGAATCACCTAATCAATCCCTCATGGCCCCCCCTCGCAAGTTTCTAATGGTTCCCAGTGTGGTTGCTCGCAAGGGGAACGTATTGCGGCCCACCACCTTTCAAACAAGAAGGGGTGTCGTGTTGTTTTAAGGATGCGTTGCAGTCTGTCAGTGTGCCAGGCAGCAGTGCTTTTCGCAGCAGCAACGCTTGCAGCTTGAGAGGCACGCAGCTGATCACGAAGGGAGTGGCGAAAACTGTGAAAACTTACAGCGAAAGCTGTGAAAGTCATAGAGTCATAGAGAGGCAAAAGCTTACAGCACGGACCTGGGTCAGATCACCAGCAGAACCATGTGCCAATCCAAGCAGATGCAATGCATTTCTCAGGTTTGAGTTGGGTAAGTTGCGCAGCTTAGTTTGCTCGCATCGTTTGCCTATGTTTCGGCAAGGTGGATGCTGGCGCGGCCAGTGACAAAGCAGGTTGGCTGTGAAATTAATCAGCAAGAGAGTCTGCCCTGGGTCCGATAGATCAAAAATGACCAATCCCTTTCGAAAAGCCAAGCAAAACGAAGCCGTGGCACTGACAGGTCCGCGGGCCCAACTCAAGGCAAATGTCTGTGGACCTGAAGTTCATGGGGTGGTTCTATTGGTTCAAGATGGTTGGACGGAATCACGAAATTCATATTGCAGTTCATGTTGCTTTGGTGTTTTACCATGCTTTAGTTAGATCTGCCTAGGGTCTCGCGCAGCTCCAAAGCCACCCGCAGAAGAGTACAAAGTGTGGTGTGGCTTGGACCCAGATCTGTCGACAGGTCCAGTTTTTGCTGCAGTTGTCCTGCGCACGTGTGCAACGCAGGGCGCGCACACACACACACACCCACCCACCGAATCACGCAGAGACACTACAGTGAGATGGGGTTGAAGAGACGGAGAGGCAAAGATGGCGGAGTTGCAGAGGAGACCATCCAAGCGACAATGACCAACTGACCAATGACCAATTGCCAAGAGGAAGAGAAGGAAGTGAAGGAATTTGTGGGCTTTTTATGCGCGTGCATACCTCAGAAGCACCGGGCACTCCTGAGGCGAGTGACACGGCAGAACAAGTGGGCTTCTCAGGTAAAGCTGCGGCATAGCTGATGCTTTTGATGATGTGCAGTCGGCCAAATGGCGGCAGGTGTTCCAAGGTGTTTTTTCGTGCATAGACTCGTGAGTTGGTTGTGCTTCGGCCATTGTCCTTTTGTATCCTGTGATTGACATGGATTTGGAGGTACCGATACTACATGGCGTCTGCAGCAGTCGAGGGTTTGAGATTGGTTACCAGGACAGTTGGCAGCCTGGAGGCGAGGGTCCAGTTGCCTGAGAGTGTGTGAGCCGTAGGCAAGCGCTACGGTTCTATCTTGGAATGCCTCTTGCGTTGCCGAAAGACTTGGCGAAGGGGGTGGGCATCTTCCTTCCCCTTCTTGCATGGCACAACATGACGAAGTTTACATGACGCAACCTTATATGATATGTGAAAATGTGACTTGCATGGCACGACGTGACACAGACTGCATGAGACAACCTTAAATTTGAAGATGCGACTTGCATGGTACTACGCGATATAGACTACATGAATGTGACGAGCAGTATGGCTACATGAGACCCGCTACATGAGACCCGCTACATGAGACGACCTTTGAAATCCGTTGAATGTGTTTGTTTGAGATGCATGACCTTGCAAGATCACTTATATAGAACCTTTAAGATGTATGTTTGCACGAGGTGCATTACTTTGCAAGATGTGCTACTTAACTTTCTGGGTGTGCGACTTTGCGTTATCAAATGTGCCTGGCTGTCAAGAGAAAGAGACACCAAGAGAAAGACTTGTCCAGATCAAGAGATGCCAAGAGAAAACTGGGTCAAAAGAAAGTGGTGTCAAGACAGCGGTAATGTCGGACAGAGCTGTCAAGAGGAACGGGAAAGAGATTTCAAAAGAAAGCAGTTTCCAGAGAAAGAGGTTTGAAGAAAAACGCGTATCAAGAGAAGGGGAGCCAAGAGAAAGAGATGTCCAGAGAACAAGTTGGGACAAGAGAAAGCAGCGGCAAAAGAAAAGATGCCCGAGAAAGAGATGTCGAGTGAAAGCGACGTCAACAGAAAGAATGTCAACTGACACTGGGTTTCTCACCGCAAGTGCGTTGTCCAAAGCAGCGGTGACTCAACAACGATGTCTTGCGCAGAACGTTAATTGAAACACAACATGCAAACTGCCTTGACGTTGAAACATCACTGCAAATCCTATAGGCAAAACCTTGCCCTCACCCCTATGGGAACGCATCTTCCGCCACCAGCCTCGTGCGGGTCTTTGTTTGTATTGCAAGGCGTTTTTTCCCCAAACACTCCGTCTTCACACTGAGGGGTTCTTACGGCAAGAGTTAAGGCCAGTGCTTGATCAGGGTGCTCCATCTGTTCCCCGGCTTTTTTCCTGTAAATTCTCGCATAAAGTTGCTCTTGTGACATGTCCATGTGCATGTCGACTGCGCAGGCTCGCACGCGGCACAATCTTGGGGCGTCATTTTTCTGTAAATTCTGGCATAAAATGGCTCTTGGGACATGTCCATGTGCGTTTTGACTGCGGGGGCTCTCACAAAACGGTTGTCCCGGCCTTGGTCCTTGCATGATCTTTTCCATCTTTTCCAGGTCCTTGTCAGAAGATCTTGTGGAGACCCTGGTGAGGTCCTTCTGGTGATATCCTTTGTTTGAGGTCCTTGCGTGAAGATCTTGCAGATGCCATGTCTCAGAGGTGCTTGTATGAAAGCTCTTGTGGGAGGCTCTTGGGAGGTTCTTGTATCAAGATCTTGTAAGATCCGCTCCAGCAGCAGCAGGTCCTTTTTTGACGATCTTGTGACATTCTTTTAGGGTCCTGGCATGAAGATCTTGGTCAAGTTTTTTTTCGCACGTCCTTGTGACAAGAACCTGTGGAGATCCCAGTGAAATGCGGTCGAAGGCTTTAGCATGATCTTGTACAGGTCCTTGTGAGAAGATCTTGAAGGGGTCCTATTGAAAACCTCTAGGGCATATCCGGTTGAAATCCTTCTCAAGAGGTCCTTGCATTAAGACCTTGAAGATGCTCTGCGTTGGTGCTTGTGTGAAAGTTTTTCTGGGATGTTCATAGGAAGTTCTTGTGTGAAGATCTTCTAAGATCCTGTATATAGAAGGCCCTCTCTGACGATCTTTTGATATTCTCTTAGATGTCCTGGTATGAGGGTTCTGGTATGGGGTCCTGATGAGTATGTTGCTTCTTGGGCCAATACAAGTTCCGGCTGCTGCATTTCCGAGAATGTCTAACCTGATTTGTCACTGTTCCATAGCTACTGTTGATGGTATCTGGTACATGGACTTCCTACCCCCCACACTGTTTGGGGTCTCTTGCCGATGTAATTTTGAGCTTCGTAGTACGAAGTAGTATTGGGACCTGGCTTTTGTTGGTTTTGTTGTATCCAAGTAGCATCGGAACCATTCCTTAAACAGTGTGGTCACACTTAGGGTCCTTACGGTAAGGCTTAAGGCATGGTTTCGATTCTGGGTTCGGGTCGGCGGGTCCGGCAAATTTGGTGACCCTTACAGCGCAAAAGTTCCTCGATCTTCCGTTTTCGAAGGAAGGCTCGCACGAAATGGTGTCCCGGAGACCACCGAACCTATGTCCATTTTATGTGGCAGGCGTCGGGCTTTCGGGGCATTTCGTCCTTTTGAATGACAGGCGCAGGGCATCGGCAGCTTTTTCATTCGCTTGGCAGGTGTGACGCTTTCTTAAAGTTGCCAACACGTTGGCAGTCATGAGTCGAAATCAGAGGTGCTTGCAGAGGCAATTTTTCGTGGCAGGCGTAGTACTTGGTGAATTTGGAGGACGTGTCAAGGCCTCGCAAGTCTTGTTTTGTGAAATTGTCGTCGTTGGGGTTTGAGAAACGATGCTGATGATGATTGTGTGTGGCACCCCGCTACCGCTACTTTGGTCATTTTTCCTGGCAGGGGCAGTACTTCAGAGACCTCGACAAAAAGTGGCTGAAACCAAGGTACAACCAAGGTACAACCAAAAAACATCGTTTTGACAACTCTCGTGTCAGGTCGCTCTCGTTGCGGCGCCGCTATCTCTGCAAGAGACCTCTTGGCAAGATCCCTGCAGGAGATCTCCATGCAAGGTCTCTGTGCAAGATCTCTATAGGCGGTGTCCCCGCAAGATCTCTTGGCAAGACCTCTGTGCAAGAGGTCTCTAAAAGAGATCTCTTAGCAAGATCTAAGTAAGAGACCTCTTGGCAAGATACCTGCAGCAGATCTCTATGCAGTCCCTGTGCAAGATCTCTAAAAGAGGTCTCTTGGCAAGATCTCTTCATGAGATGCCTGAACAAGCTCTCAAAAACAAGGGCTCATGGCAAGGTCTATGTAAGAGACCTCTTGGCAAGATCTCTGCGACAGATCTCTATGCAAGGTCCGTGTAGGAGATCGCTACAACAGGTCTCCTGGCAAGATCTGTGCGCAAGCTCTCTACAAGAGATCTCTTGTCAAGATCTCTATGCAAGCTCTCTATAAAAGATTTCCTTGTCAAATCCCTGTACAAGGTCTCCTGGACAGAACCAGCACCGAGCCACAACGAGAGCGATCTGACACGCCCAAAGCCGAGAGGGTTGTGTGAGCGATCTCAAAACGGGCACCGCGCCATAACGAGAGCGATCTGACACGCCCAAAGTGCCGAGAGGCTTGTGTGGATGATCTCAAAGTTTCAAAGCGTGCCCCGCACCACAGCGAGAGCGACCTGACACGCACAAGACAAGGTGTCGAGAGGGTTGCGCGAGCGATATCAAAATGAGCACTGCTATAGAGAGCTTGTACAGAGATCTCTTGAAGAGATGTTGCCAAGAAACCCTTTATAGAGATCTTGTACGAATGCCGTCAACAATGTCTTCACCGAATGTCGTCACCAATTGCATTCACATACCATGAAAGATAGGTCAAAAACTCTGATGGTGACTCGTTTCAACTATCGAATATACAGTTCTTGTCCTTTGACTGTTTCTTTATTTGCACTGTAAATTACCTACTATTTTTATCCACACCCGTCTTCTATACTACCTGCGGCTCATTGTCACGAGGAAGGCTAGCCCGTAGTTAGCTCTGCTGTTCGTCCAATTCGTTCTCCTGAGCCTTCTCTTTGAACTGGTTGTTTTTTGAACACTGATACTGGCTTAGGTTCGGTGCACAGACTTTTTGTGAGTCTGCACTTGGAAAAAAAAAGAGATCTTGTACGAAGACCTTGCATAGAGATCTGCTGCAGTCATCTTGCCAAGAGGTCTCTTACTTAGGTCTTGCTAAGAGATCTCTTAAAAAGACCTCTTCTACTGAGATATTGCCACAAGACTTCTTACAGAGATCTTGCACGGAGACCAACAGAGATCTCTTGCACAGCTCTTGCTAAGGGGCCAAGAGGTCTCTTCAGAGATCTTGCCACGAGATCTCGTATAGAGAGCTTGTGCAGAAAGCTTGGGCAGAGATCTTATTCAGAGGTCTCTTACAGAGATCTTGCCGGGAGATGCTTTTTAGAGAGCTTGTACGGGGATCTTGCCAGGAGACCTCATGTAGAGATCTTGTAACGAGACCTTGTGGGTTGAGCAGAGATGTTACTTAGAGACCTTTTACAGAGATTTTGCGGGGAGATCTCATAGACACTTTGTACAGATAGCATTACACAGGGATTTTGTACAGCAGCTTCGACAGAGAACCTGTCAGGGGGATCTTGTACGCGATCTTCGACAGAAATCTTCACACAGGGAACTTGCAGAATCTACCCTGGTATCTCTTCGTCATGTTCCTTGCAACACTGTTTTGGGGCCTCTTGCCTGGATAATTCTGTGTTCGCGTTGCTGCCGGGAATGTTTTTGTTGGTTTTGTAGGGCGATGTAGTGTTGGGGTGGCATTTTTCTTTGGTTTGTAGTACGGAGTAGTTTTGGGCATTGGGACAAAATTTTCCTCGTTTTATAGACTGAAGTGTCGGAGAGCACTTTTACTCTGATTTTGTAGTATGAAAAAATGTTGGGAAATACTTGTCCGTTATTTCCTAATACACAAAGTAGTCTTGGGAAATGTGGTTTTGTTTGATGCGTAGTAAGACGTTGGATCGGGAAATGTTGTTCGCGTCTGTTTTGAAATACAAACAGGTTCGACTACGTTGAACTCAGGTCATGTCATTTGGTTGAAAATTCAGAATTTCAAAAATGCCTTATTTCGAGATTGACGAACCAACTTCAAAAACAAATTCAACCGCTTACTTGAATGAACAGAACTGTTTTCCTCTTTTGTGCAGATTGTGACCGGGATCTTCGCAAAATAAACAACTTGGATGCATGCATGATGGGTTTCGGGTATGCTCTGCGGTCTAGTTTCGAGAGTAGCCTTTATTTCTTGAGAGAAACTATGAGAAAACACCGCGTAGGTATAGGCGTCGTTGGTAATGCATTGCCGATGGGCGGCTTATGATGGTTTCTGCCTTTTGGGTACGCATACGTTGGAGTTTATTCCAGCAACCATACCCTGCAGTGGTGCAGGGTGGTTTGCTGGAAGGAAAGCAAAGATCCCAAATCAAGGAAGCAATTGTGCCGAGACAGGCGTTCAGGTAGTGCATATTCGTGGAAATGCTCTGCGAACCAGAAAAGAAAGTCAAAAGATCTTGCTCAGGTTTTTTTTCTCCCAACTAACTATGCTCTCATTAGAGGAGCTGGAGAATGTGACAGAGTTCAGGAAATTGTATAATTAGTAGCGTTCGAGTTCGAACAATTACTTCCCGTATTTCTGGCATGTTTTAGAGCAGACCTGAAACACTCTAAAACATTGCAGCTGACAGTTTCTAAATGCTCAGTTGGAAACAATGTTTGCAAGGAGCGTCAGCTTCTGACTGATTCCGTTTCTTTCCATATGCTTCACATGGTTTCGCCTTCTGACTTCTCTTAATTCAGAAGAAACTGCAAAGTCTTGGTGGGACCGCGCAGGTGGCACTCACCTTTCATTCAATCCTGGTTGTGGCGGCCCCAGATGCAAACTTCCTTGCAGACAGAGTCATGTTGTTTGCCGTTAGCGGTTGTTCTGATGTTAAGGTCATCAAGCAACGAACAAGTTTCCTCCGTGGAAACTTCGAAGCAAGGCTTGGAGATAAACCAGGGACTTCAAGCCCAGAGGTGATAAATGCCGTTAGCTATGCGTATCAGCTACATATCATTATGTATATATATACATACAGTAAATAAATAACTAAACTAAAAAAAATAATAAACAAACAAATAGATAACAGCAAGGGACCAATTCATGTGGATTCATGTGCCTTCTCTAGCAGCACACTACTACATCTTCGAGACATTTTTGTAACATGACGTTGGCGCACCTGATGCGCGCCAATTTGAAAGCTTCCGCAATTTGAATTGCTTTACCAGATTTTGGATGTTCTTTATAAAACATGGCCACCTTCAGGTGCCACAGCTGCTGTGCAGATGTGTTTGTGGCTCGAAGGTTTCGCGCTGCTTTAAGCTCAACCTTCTCGGAGTTCAAAGCCGATCCTGAGTCCATGGGCTGCGGAGCTCAGGAGGAAAGGGTGCACAGCAGTTTGACATGTTCAATCTTTTGAAGATGGTTTTTTCTTTTAGCGGGGTGCTACAGTGATACTTGTACGTTCCCAATAAAATGGTAGCATGTGTCACTAGCTCTTACTAAACACTACTAAACAGCTGTGCATACTTTCGCGTCGTGTTGGCTATTTGTGCTCTTTTTACCTCTAGAATCGTCGCG
Organism: Cladocopium goreaui; assembly: GCA_947184155.2. Lineage (NCBI taxonomy): Eukaryota > Dinophyceae > Suessiales > Symbiodiniaceae > Cladocopium > Cladocopium goreaui. The sequence goes on from CAMXCT020004312.1 coordinate 424,560, forward strand.
GAGAATCGCCACAAGGAACTTTTTCTCGAACTTTTTTTTTTTTTTATCATTTTCATTTTTTCAATCCTGTTGGAGTTTTTTCATGCTTTTGCCTCTAGAATTGTCGTGGAGAATTGCCAAAAACAATTTTTTCTCGAACCTTTTTTCGTTTTTCCCCTCATTTTGGCTAGATTCTTGCTTTTGCATTTAAAATTGTCCTGGAGAATTGCCAAAAACATTTTTCCCTCGAGCCCTTGTCGTTTTTTTTTAAAATCGTTTTGGGACAATTCTAGAGGTAACCGGAGGCAACGTAGCCAACGCGATAAAACATGCCAACAAAATACAAACCATGAAAAAACAATGAAAAAGGAAAAACAATGAATTGAAAAATAAGAAACACATGAAACAAACACGATTTCCAGTGGCTGCCTGACATAAACATAATATTTGCAGTTCACACCGGTCGGTGATGAAGCTTTGGTCCTCGCATTTGTTGAATGTGTACCGGAAACATATATTTTTCCCCCTATGGTGATGTAAGCAGCAAGGTCTCAAGTTCATTGTGAGCTTGCGCGTCCTTTGGATGAAAACTCCTTTGCGAACACCTGTGTGCAGCTCATTTTCCCAAACCCATTTTGCAGCTCTTGTGATTCACATCACTCCATTTTGAATCGGCTGAAAATACGAGGCATATTTAGTTGCGTCTCAGCTGGACAACGGCTTGCAGGAGACGGGCCAGATTGCTTCATGGTTCATCACATTTCTTCCCGCCTTGTCAGGGCGAGATCAAGCCGTGAGCGCCTCGATCTTTAACTTTAAGTTAATATGGTTTCCAAATGTTCGGGAGGCTTTACATCGACTTCGCAAGGTGGGGTTTCAAGTGTTTGGCAAGCATGCTCCAACCTGCCGAGAGAAACATAGACATGCAAAATGCGATTGATACTTGCCATTCCAAGAATTTGTTGCTTTCAGAGTCCCTGCATAGCTTCAACCAAGACAAACCCACGTGTCAAATCATTGCAGTCAAATGGATCTTGAAAGCTTGCGTCGCTTGTTTTCACACATACATCTGCAGAGGCGCGAGGTTCTGTTCGGAACTATGTGCTACGGGCAGCAGCATTCCCAGATTTGTTCACGGTCATGGCCGTCATGGCGGACGTGTTGAAACAATCCCTCGGTCCAAGGTGAACACAGTGGACTTGGACGAACAGTGGACGCAAATCCGAGGACTTCCCCAACTTCCCCAGCTGGAAAGAATGGAAAGAAAGACGCATTTTTTTTAAAGTTGATTAAGTTGATTTTGTTCTTGCAGAGTCAACGTTCAGAATGTGCGCAGGTGAATACTTGGATGTCATGGTGGAAGCTGGATGCAAAAAGCAATCCGTGTTGGATAGGTTGGACAAAAAAGAAGCGGAGATTGATTTGCAATCATTTTCAATCTTTCCTGTGTAAAACGTGTGAAATACTGCCAGTTCGTTTGTGTGTGAAGGCTTGAACTTCTCGATCGGGAAAGAGCCTCCAAATTGCAGGCAAAGCTTGGATGGCAGGGACCGTGGCTAGTTGTTGTGTGGGACAAGCTGCATGGCATTTGCTTTTCCAGAGTAGAGCGACTCTTCTTCGATTTGGCTGGAGGAATCATGGCAAAGTGTTTGATATGATGGATTCTACAGAGTACCTCCCTCCTTCCTTCGCAAGAGTTGCTTGGTTGTGCTTCTTTGATTCTTTGCTGAAGAAATTAGCAGCTACGCCTTCCTGCTGTACCAGGCGTAGAGTTTGGGTCCTAGATAGACTTCTGCGCATGGCTTGCAACCTCTTTGTATGGGCAGGAGCAATCTCGGCGCTGGCTGACAGCGAAGGCAAGTGCCATTATAGTGCCAAATCATGAGGTATTTTTAATTTGCATGGGCGTGCACATGTCATTTGCTCAGCCTAGTCTGAGGGCAAGCGTCTCGGTTGTTCCAAAAAGAAGTGCTGGGCTGAGTAGTGCTATGCAGTGATGTGGATTCAGATGAAAGACGCGTGACGGCGTGACGGTGACTGTCAGTGACTGTCAATGGCTGCCATTGATTGTCTGACTGTCAGTGACTCGTGACGCAGCGCTGCTCGTTGCCGGCGGGTCGTTGCTGGGGATGTTGCTTGCCGGAGGTCTGGACGCACGAGAAAGTGTGACGCGAATGCCAGCAGCTTACCTGCGTCTGTGGAAGATGTCATGGTGTGTAAGGCACGGCATGTAATGCAGCTTTGATTTTTCTGGCAGGCAGATTTGATTATCCAGCGTCAGATCGAAGCTCTGCTATCGAGCCACCTGCTTTGAAGAGTGCGCAAGCAAGATCGGTCCCCGCCTGCGGGCAAAAGGCTTGTGTACAGAATTACTACTATCATTTACTCATGTCATGATGCCACGTGGACACCTGTTCAAGACTTGTGTGAACTGATCGTGTGGGGAGAAAGTGACCAATTTCTTGACACCGATAGGGGGGGTTGGAGGGCTGGGAGAACAGATCTTCAGAAGCGTCCTGGTGTGAGATGCTTTTCTAAGGATGGAATATGAGGCAGCATTAAAAGCAGGCAAGCAGGTTCAGAAAAAGTCCTGACGCACTACCAGTACTTGATATAGAAAGGTGGTGGTTTGGGATATCAGCTCCGAAGCACATTCAACATGCATGCTTGATTGCCAAGCTGTGCCAAGCTCTTGATCAGTGGTTCGTGTTGTAGACCCCTTTTAGGGCCCAAGTTTGCGCATTAATATGCTTGTTCGATAAGCAGGAATGCAAGCCAGCTTGCTGTTTAAAGTTTGAAGATGTGTAGCAATGCTTCACGCCGGAATCTGGCCGTCACCAATTCAGCAGCACAAGAGCAATCCAACAGCTCTCACCACAGCGCAATTGTATTTCTTTCTATTTGCTGTCACAAAAGAATGAAGCGCCATCAAGCGACAGTACGAACATCACACCCTCGTCCCATTCAGCCAGGAAGGCAGACAAATTCTATCCTCAACCAATACCGAATTCAATATAATTAATAACGTATTGAGGTTCTACATCTCAGTGGCTATCCCAGGTATTACGCAATTTAATTTCCAGTGTGGTTTTCATGCAAGATCTGCAATACATCGAGTTCACGTCGAGTTCATGGAAGCAGTCAAACGTGATTGTATGCACGAACTATGAAATGAGTGCATACGAGTGCCGGGATTTTTCAAAGTCTATCTAACATACTTCCGCAGAATTCCCTAAGCCAAATTGTGCGTAGATGCCAAAGGTTGGGACTGTTGCTGTCCGAGAGTTACAGGAATTCTTTGCAGCGGAGAGAAGGGTGATGTTTTTTTGTTTCCTCACGATAAAATTGCCCAAAGTTCACAGCTCAATAGGTCCAGTTGATGCATTCGCTTGACCAAGCTCGCAATGGCCAAGCATGTGACCGACTTCACCAAAGGCCTGGCCGACTTGGTGGAGGACACTCTGAAAATCTTTGAAAGATTCGGGATGCCGATTGCACCGCTTTCGAAAGCTGCATGGGGTTCAAAATATAAATACCAATGTTTTCTGCGCTGGTGGGGTGTTTTGAGTTTGACCCTTTTCAAATCTTGTGGTATTTGAATCTCACGGTCCTGGGCCCTTGGTCCTCTGGGCCCTTGGTCCTCTGGTCCATTGGTCCTTCCGTTTTTTGGTGACCCTAGTGCCTTAAAACATTTTTGAATATAAACATCAGTTAAACCAACGGTTAAGTTATACCAGCGTTGACCCCAAACAGATGAAGAAAACCTCCATTATATTTTAGTTTGCGGCCAAGGATATCATTTCGGCATCCTTCCCTGCATTTATTGCCCGCCCTGCCCCATGCGCCCCAAGGAACCCAGAGTCGGAGACAAGTGTGGGAGACAAGTGGGAGACAAGTGTAAACTCATGCGGCCCAAGGAACCCAGAGTGGGAGACAAGTGTGGGAAACAAGTGTGGGAAACAAGTGTGGGAGACAAGTGTGAGAGACAAGTGTGGGAGACAAGTGTGGAAGACAAGTGGGAGACAAGTGTAAACGCATGCGCCCCAAGACATCCAGAGTGGGAGACACGTGTGGGAGACGAGTGGGAGACAAGTGTAAAATCATGCGGCCCAAGACACCCAGAGTGGGAGACAAGTGTGGGAGACAAGCGGGAGACAAGTGTAAACTCATGCGGCCCAAGAAACCCAGAGTGGGAGACAAGTGTGGAAGACAAGTGGGAGACAAGTGTAAACTCATGCGGCCCAAGGCACCCAGAGTGAGAGACAAGTGTCTGGGGGAGACAAGTGTAAACTCATGCGGCCCAAGGCACCCAAGTGTGAGGGACAAGTGGGAGACAAATGTAAACTCATGCGGCCCAAGGCACCCAGAGTGAGAGACAAGTGCGGGAGACAAGTGGGAGACAAGTGTAAACTCATGCGGCCGAAGGCACCCAGAGTGAGAGACAAGTGCGGGAGACAAGGGGGAGACAAGTGTAAACTCATGCGGCCGAAGGAACCCAGAGTGAGAGACAAGTGTGGAGACAAGTGTGGGAGACAAGTGTGGAAGACAAGTGTAAACCTATGCTCTCCAAGACACCCAGAGTGAGAGACAAGTGTGGGACACAAGTGGAAGACAACTGTAAACTCATGCGGCCCAAGGCACCCAGAGTGGGAGAGGGAGAAAAGTGTAAACTCATGCGGCCCAAGGAACCCAGAGTGGGAGACAAGTGTGGGAGACAAGAGTGGGAGACAAGTGGGAGACAAGTGTAAAATCATGCGGCCCAAGACACCCAGAGTGGGAGACAAGTGTGGGAGACAAGTGGGAGACAAGTGCAAACTCATGCGGCCCAGGGCACCCAGAGTGGGAGACAAGTGTGGAAGACAAGTGTGGGAGCGAAGTGGGAGACGAGTGTGAAATCATGCGCTCCAAGACACCCAGAGTGGGAGACAAGTGTGGGAGACAAGTGGAAGACAAGTGACAAGTGTAAACTCATGCGGCCCAAGGCACCCGAGTGTGAGGCACAAGTGGGAGACAAGTGTAAAATCATGCGGCCCAAGGCACCCAGAGTGGGAGACAAGTGCGGGAGACAAGTGGGAGACAAGTATAAACTCATGCGGCCCAAGGCACCCAGAGTGAGAGACAAGTGTGGGAGACAAGGGGGAGACAAGTGTAAACTCATGCGGCCCAAGGAACCCAGAGTGGGAGACAAGGGGGAGACAAGTGTAAACTCATGCAGCGCAACGAATCCAGAGTGGGAGACAAGTGTGGGAGACAAGTGGGGGACAAGTGGGAGACAAGTGTAAACTCATGCGGCCCAAGGCACCCAGAGTGAGAGACAAGTGTGGGAGACAAGGGGGAGACAACTGTAAACTCATGCGGCCCAAGGCACCCAGAGTGGGAGACAAGGGGGAGACAAGTGTAAACTCATGCGGCACAAGGAACCCAGAGTGGGAGACAAGTGTGGGAGACAAGTGGGAGACAAGTGTAAACTCATGCGGCCCAGGGCGCCCAGAGTGAGAGACAAGTGTGGGAGACAAGGGGGAGACAAGTGTAAACTCATGCGGCCCAAGGCACCCAGAGTGGGAGACAAGGGGGAGACAAGTGTAAACTCATGCGGCCCAAGGCACCCAGAGTGTGAGACAAGGGGGAGACAAGTGTAAACTCATGCGGCCCAAGGAACCCAGAGTGGGAGACAAGGGGGAGACAAGTGTGGGAGACAAGTGTGGGGACAAGTGGGCGACAAGTGTAAACTCATGCGGCCCAAGGCACCCGAGTCGGAGACAAGGGGGAGACAAGTGTAAACTCATGCGGCCCAAGGAACCCAGAGTGGGAGACAAGTGTGCGAGAAAGGTGTGGGAGACAAGTGGGAGACATGTGTAAGCTCATGCGGCCCGAGGCACCCAGAGTGAGAGACAAGTGTGGGAGACAAGGGGGAGACAAGTGTAAACTCATGCGGCCCAAGGAACCCAGAGTGGGAGACAAGGGGGAGACAAGTGTAAACTCATGCGGCCCAAGGCACCCAGAGTGGGAGACAAGGGGGAGACAAGTGTAAACTCATGCGGCCCAAGGAGCCCAGAGTGGGACACAAGTGTGGGAGACAGGTGTGGGAGACGAGAAGTGTAAACTCATGCGGCCCAAGGCACCCAGAGTGAGAGACAAGGCGGCCCATGGAACCCAGAGTGGGAGACAAGTGTGGGAGACAGGTGTGGGAGACAAGTGTAAACTCATGCGGCCCAAGGCACCCAGAGTGGGAGACAAGGGGAAGACAAGTGTAAACTTATGCGGCCCAAGGAACCCAGAGTGGGAGACAAGGGGGAGAGAAGTGCAAACTCATGCGGCCCAAGGAACCCAGAGTGGGAGACAAGTGTGGGAGACAAGCGTAAACTCATGCGGCCCAAGGCACCCAGAGTGGGAGACAAGGGGAGACAAGGGGGAGACAAGTGTAAACCCATGCGGCCCAAGGAACCCAGAGTGGGAGACAAGTGTGGGACACAAGTGGGCGACAAGTGGGAGACATGTGGGAGACAAGTGTAAACTCATGCGGCCCAAGGCACCCAGAGTGGGAGACAAGGGGGAGACAAGTGTAAACTCATCTGGCCCAAGGCACCCAGAGTGGGAGACAAGTGTGGGAGACAGGTGGAAACTCATGCGGCCCAAGAAACCCAAAGTGGGAGACAAGTGTGGGAGACAAGTGGGAGATAAGTGTAAACTCATGCGGCCCAAGGCACCCAGAGTGGGAGACAAGGGGAAGACAAGTGTAAACTCATGCGGCCCAAGGCACCCAGAGTGAGAGACAAGTGCGGGAGACAGGGGGGAGACAAGTGTAAACTCATGCGGCCCAAGGCACCCAGAGTGGGAGACAAGCGGGAGACAAGTGTAAACTCATGCGGCCCAAGGCTCCCAGAGTGGGAGACAGGGGGGGGACAAGTGTGGGAGACAAGTGTGTGGAGACAAGTGTAAACTCATGCAGCCCAAGGCACCCAGAGTGGGAGACAAGGGGGAGACAAGTGTAAACTCATGTGGCCCAAGGAACCCAGAGTGGGAGACAAGTGTGGGAGACAAGTGGGAGACAAGTGTAAACTCATGCGGTCCAAGGCACCCAGAGTGAGAGACAAGTGCGGGAGACAAGGGGGAGACAAGTGTAAACTCATGCGGCCCAAGAAACCCAGAGTGGGAGACAAGGGGGAGACAAGTGTAAACTCATGCGGCCCAAGGCACCCAGAGTGGGAGACAAGGGGGAGACAAGTGTAAACTCAGCGGCCCAAGGAACCCAGAGTGGGAGACAAGTGTGCGAGACAAGTGGGAGACAAGTGTAAACTCATGCGGCCCAAGGCACCCAGAGTGACAAGTGTAAACTCATGCGGCCCAAGGCACCCAGAGTGACAAGTGTAAACTCATGCGGCCCAAGGCACCCAGAGTGGGAGACAAGGGGGAGACAAGTGTAAACTCATGCAACCCAAGGCACCAGAGTGGGAGACAAGGGGGAGACAAGTGTAAACTCATGCGGCCCAAGGCACCCAAAGTGGGAGACAAGTGTGGGAGACAAGTGTAAAGAGTGGGAGACAAGGGGGAGACAAGTGTAAACTAGACAAGTGTAAACTCATGCAGCCCCAGGCGCCCAGAGTGGGAGACAAGGGGGAGACAAGTGTACAAGGCACCCAGAGTGGGAAACAAGGCGGAGACAAGTGTAAGCTCATGCGGCCCAAGGCACCCAGAGTGGGAGACAAGGAGGAGACAAGTGTAAACTCATGCGGCCCAAGGAACCCAGAGTGGGACACAAGTGTGGGAGACAGGTGTGGGAGACGAGAAGTGTAAACTCATGCGGCCCAAGGCACCCAGAGTGGGAGACAAGGGGGAGACACGTGTAAACTCATGCGGCCCAAGGAACCCAGAGTGGGAGACAAGGGGGAGACAAGTGTAAACTCATGCGGCCAAAGGCACCCAGAGTGGGAGACAAGGGGGAGACAAGTGTAAACTCATGCGGCCCAAGGCACCCAGAGTGGGAGAAGGGGGAGACAAGTGTAAACTCATGCGGCCCAAGGCACGCAGAGTGGGAGACAAGGGGGAGACAAGTGTAAACTCATGCGGCCCAAGGCATGCAGAGTGGGAGACAAGGGGAGACAAGTGTAAACTCATGCGGCCCAAGGCACCCAGAGTGGGAGACAAGGGGGAGACAAGTGTAAACTCATGCGCCCCAAGGCACCCAAAGTGGGAGACAAGGGGGAGACAAGTGTAAGCTCATGCGGCCCAAGCCACCCAGAGTGGGAGACAAGGGGGAGACAAGTGTAAACTTACGCGGGAGTGGGAGACAAGGGGGAGACAAGTGTAAACTCATGCAGAGTGGGAGACAAGGGGGAGACAAGTGTAAACTCATGCAGCCCAAAGCACCCAGAATGGGAGACAAGGGAGAGACAAGTGTAAACTCATGTGGCCCAAGGAACCCAGGGTGGGATGCAAGCCCGGAGACAGAGGCAAAATCATGCGGCCCAGGGATGCAGTCCTTTGAAAGGAGTAAGAACCCCATACAGGTAAGGCTGTTTGGGGAAAAACACCCAAAACCAACCCTAGACCAACCTTAAATAAACCCACCCTGAATAATCCCTAAGGAAACCTCAAACAAATTCTCAACAAAACCTAAACCAACCTTAAAGAAGGTTTAAAGAAACGCAAATAAACTTTAAACCAACTTCAAATAATTTCCTCCTAAACCACCACCAAATACACCCGAAGCCACCCATAAAGAACCCATACACAAACCCTAAATAATCCCTAAATAGCACGTAAACAAACCACGGGCCAACCATAAATACATCCTGAACTAACCCCAAATAAATCTTTAACAGCACCTGCATAAATATTAAAAAATCTAATTCTTAAACCAACCCTAAACTAACCCTAAAGCCAACCCTACATAAAGAGAGAGGGCCGCCACCAGGTGCTCCCAAATTACGTGGTTTTGAGTGTTTTTTTAGTACATTATCTGTTATAGTTCTTATGTATATCTTTCATCCAATGAAGTGTGCACTCGATTCTATACTTCATATGTTGCTAGATGTAACTGGTGTTAACAACGCCATGATCCCTAGAGATTCCCAGAGAGAGATCCCCAGGCATTCCCAGAGATCCCTAAATCTCCAGAGATGAGATCCCAGCAAAGATCCCCAGAGATCCCTAGAGACCCCCAGAGATCCCTAAGCAAAGGGAAGGAGCAACAAAAATGAAGGAATACTAAATGTAATACATAGCTCCCGCCTGCCAACTAAAGGCCATCTCTTTCTCATCTATGTCCTGACTTTTGCTTCTACGTCCTGGTCCGTCTTTCTTACCCTTCTTCCTTGCCGATAGCTTTCGCCCATTCAGGTATACATATATGGCAGTCGATCTAAAGGTCCTTGTAAGGAGTTTTAATCGCGAAAGCCGCGCGTGTTATGTTGGAAACCCTCGCGAAAGTTTTTTTCGAGTTCGCGAAATATTTTTTCGCGAAAGTTTCGTGAAAGTTGGATATCATGAATCATTATCATTGCATACATTACAGCTTGTTAAGGGCTACCACCTCCTGCCGCCCGGGGTCCTGCAGGAGAATGGTACCGCACCATACGTAGCAGCCAAGCTTCCGAAGGTGAGCCAAATTCCATGGCCTGGAAGCACATCCTTGCACCTGCCGCTGGTACTGCCTAACGTTGCTTTCTGAAGCCTCAAGAATTTTTGCGAGAGCCAAACACCAAGGCCCCTTGTGATTGCTTTTCCTCTGATGTGCCCCCTGCTGATGGCTGGGGTCTGCGGATAGGGTTATTTTCGCGAAAGCTCCGCGAAAGTTCTGCGAAAGAGTGGGCGGAAGTCAAAGTGCATTTTGAAGGGAGTGGCCCAGCAAGCCTTGCAAAAAATTGCCTAATCAGCAACAACCTGTCCTGAGAAGTGGATTCCGTGATGCTAGTTGCATGTTTACAATGCTATGAAGAAGTTATCCGTGATAATTTTGTGTGGTTTGGCAGGTGGCTAATGAATCTTCATAAGAGGAGTTGTTGCTCAACATGGGCTCCGCGAAAGATAAACATGGAGTTCGCGAGGGATTTTTTACCCGCGAAGAATGGCCGTTCCCGGATAAAGGAATTTTGATCAATCATCATTTTGTATATCTATATATATATATATCCATATCACACACACACAGATATATATATATACATATGCACACACACACACACTCGGCATTATATGGTTTTGTCCTCTTGTACCTGCAGGAAAGGTGCTCAACTGTGCAGGTCTTTGTGGACGAGGTGCCGTATTGTTTTCACCACGAGACAGGTTGTTTTTATGGCATTTTCTTTGGCATCAAACCGCTTCAAACCGTCTCAAACCTGTCAGGCAAGAGTTGCGCCTCAAGTGGAACTTGCAAAATTTGTTTGGGGTGCGCCGTGCCGAAGTGCCGCTTGTCATCTCATTTTGATCTCATTAGCCAGTGCGCATTTTAAAATCTTTAAACGCTGGCATGGAGGGCTCACTTACCTGCAGGTTCGTCTGCAAATAGCAGGAATCAGCAACTGCCGTTCCTCCGAAATCTCAAGCTGCGTGGACACAGTGTAAGGGTTCTTACTTGTTTCCAAGAGGACCAGATGCCCATAGGCATACAGCGGCATATTACATATATATATATGTAGATGTAGATGTGGCTTTTCTTTTCACTTGCTAGTACTGCTCAACTGACACTGTTGTGTGCACAATGTGGGGATTGTTCTAGTTGGCTGGTGGCTCCTAGAACGCCGTCTGGTTTCGTGCGTTTTTCTGTCTTGGCTTCTTTTTCTAACACGCTTGTGCTATGTCGTTGGGGTGGGGGGGGTGAAGAGGGGCACTAGCGTCTAGGTTAGATCGGCTAGAGCGTCAGGCAGCTTCACACCTTTTATACTCGGCCAATAGCCAGTCGGTGCAGTGTCTACAGGATTACTCTATATCTTTCTTGAGCCTTGACAGCGTATGTAAATGTGCTCAATAATTACTCATGCTATATCCACGTAGGATCCAAGCCAAAACAAAAACATAGGCACAATTTCAAAGGCAATGAGCAGCGCACTACGCTTTGTCGTACCCAATTGAGAATAAGAGTCAGAGCCTGTAACTATGCTACACGTTGGCTAATCAGCAAAACCGAGCGGAAGTTACGCAGTGGGTTCTTTACAAAAACAAACGAATGCCAGCAGATTCGCAAAATATTTTTCTCGACAATGGTGCGTGAAGCACGGTCGATCATAGCAAAATGCTCTACCGGTGTGAAAGATTCGTCCTCCAAACGTTCGAACTGCAAGATTCAGAATTTCAGGTCAGATGGAAAACAGTTGACCGAATCACAAAATAAACGGATAAATCGGATCTCCAGGTCGCCCATTCAAGCGGACAATGGACAAAAATTCGGAGTTGGTATTTGATTCGTTCGCTTCAGAACTAGTCTGCTCGGCGGAAAATGTGTGGAGACAAAATGCGATATTATCTTTAAGTACAAGAGTATATATTAATTATTAGTATATATCTACATTAAAGTGAAATTCAGACACAGTAGAGGCATTGGCTCTAATTAAAAGGGTAAATTCCATCTTGTGTAGAAATGAGTACACAGCTGTGGTATTATTTCCGGCTATCAAGAGTATATACCTTTCTTGTGAAAAAGAAAAATGAGCTCACAGAAAAACTGTACTGAGCAAAATCGCGCTGTGTTATCTTCTTCTTCTAGAAGTATACACTCATCTGTTTTTCGGTCTCCATGCCCACGATGTTGAAGATGAGGAGCCACCGTAGCCAGTATCATCATCATGTACCCATTCGCCAGAACCATCCCAGTTGCGCCAAGACTCGTCCAATAATGGACCGTCACCAAAACTCTTTCTCTTGTTGGATTTTTGGGTAGCCTTTCTTTCCTTTTCCTTTTCCTTTTCTCTGGAAATATCCATACTCATCAAGATAGTACATATCATCGGCCGAAAACCGTGCTCGTAAAATAAATGATTTTAGGGTGGGGGTCGGGTGGTGTGGCGTGGGGTGGGCTACTAACGTTCATTTGCAAGTGCACGCTCTCTGGATGCCACAGTGCCGGACTAAATTGCTCTTGATGCTACGCTATTAAAATTAAAAAAACACTTTCCAACACCTTCGGCACAGTCGAAGTGAATGAAAATCACCTCCTGAATCGCATGCACTCATTCGTGCCTCTGGATGCTTTCAGCATGTGGGTCACATATGCAATAGAAAACGCACCATATTGTTGACTGCTCTCGCCTTGTAGGTTGTGTCAGGCGCTTCTGTCCGCCCCCCCCTCCTTTGGTCGGTGTGCTTCTGTCCGCCCCCCGTCCTTTGGTCGGTGTTTGGCCCGTCGTCCGTCCGCTTTTTCTTTTCCCTTGCCCTTTCCGGGTTTGCCCGCTCTGGGCTAGGTGTGTTGGTGTTGGTGTTTCCCTTTTTCCTCTCCTCTTTTGCGTTCCCCGTCTCGTGTCCCGGTTAAGTAGCTGTCATCTCATTTCCAGCGTCATCTCATTTCCATGTCCCTTTCATCCTCACCTTCATCTCACTTGTCGGAGCCTTAAAAAGCCCCGCTGCTGCGGTGCGTGTGTGTGAACCATCTGAAGAGATGTAAAACTTCTAAGTTTCGCAGGGGGCCCATGGGCACTTGGATGGCATGGGCCAACGAAGACCCATCCAAGTTGCTGTGCAATCGTACCTGCAATTTTTGAATCGTGATGGGATGTGGCTAACCCAAGAACCACCATGCAGTTTTTCAACATCAGGCTTTTTGAATTAAGCACATGAACGGATGAAGGTGGCTTCTCATTTATCTTTCTGCACAGTTGGCACAATCTGAAACTGCGGTGAATCTCTTGTCCATTACAATTTTCTGCTTATATTGTGGGATTCTTCCTGGCTTCTATTGATTTTATTCCATTCTTCAAGGTGGCGACGAAAGAATTTTCCTTTCACTCCACACCAAACACCCTCCTGTTCCTGTCAGGTGTAGCTGGATTGTTTTTGCACGTCAGATGCACTCCACAACAGAATTTGCAATGGCAGTTCTGAGCAAGTGTGTGTGTGTGTGTACCATCGGTATAGATGTAAAACTTCTATATATTGCTGGGGGATGAGGGTCCCTTGGTGTGCCTCATCTAACAAAGACCGCGCCAAGTGGACGCGATATCGGTGCCTGGCCAGCGCTGACGTACCTGCAATTCTAATATAATATAATATTATAGTCCCGCCCCTGGGCGCATATAAGTCGCAGCTGGGGGGGACATATAGTTTATCGCTGTTGCTTTACAGGATCAACGTCTACTGCTATATCTATATCTATATATATATATATGTTCATTCTTATTATTTTTCGTTCTTCGTGTCAGTTTACTGTTGGTGTTTTTGCACGTCCGATGCATTCCACATCAGAATTCGCGATGACTGTTCTGAGCAAGTGCGTGATTCATGCTGGATTCGTCAAGGTGGCATGAACCCTTCGGGGGAATGCTTTTCTAAGCAGAATGTGGATGCAACGACCCGATGTCTGAATTTACATTTTTAATCTAGTAATTCGTTTAGGTAAAGTGAAACAGCTGGCCTTTTTTTCAGGGTTTCACCAGTCGATTGTCGTTTGGTTAAACAGCTTGCCGCTGTGACTGGCCTCACCGTTTTTGAGACTTCTCCTGTTTTGCATAGCTGGAAGCTGCGACAACAATTCCTTTTTCAATATTGCTCGAGCATTTTCAGATGTCGACACTTGCAACATGAGGATTCCAGGCACAGGCCATGCTTGCAGGTATGGTGACTCTTCTTTTTGTGGTCGTTGGTGAGGTTCAATTGTGCACGTAATTCAGGGGTTGACGACGTAAGCTGTCCATGGGGTTGACTTGAATACCGAGGGCCTTGAGCCTTATCACGACTCTTGCATGGATTGTGGATGCATCATTTCATTAACTTGTCCCCCATGGGTCCCTTTTTTCATGTGTTCTCCCCTCTTCACGTAGGTTGGGCCCTTCCCGTGCCGAGGTAGGCGTAGGTTTCGCCGTGTTAGGTTGGTTCAAGTGCTTCCGTCTTCCCCCCCCTCCGCTGGTCTTGTTCCGTTGTCCGTCTGCCTCCGCTTTTCTTTTCCCTTGCCTTTTCAGGGTTTGCCCGTTCCGGGCCAGGTGTGTTGTGTTGGTGTTCTCTCTGTCCCTCTTCTTTTGCGTTCCCCTCTTCGCGTCCTGTTTAAGTAAATTTCATTTCATTTTCATTTTCATCTCACTTTCATTTTCATTTCATCTGCCGCGCTGCGGTGGGGTGTGTGTGTGTGCGTGTGTGTGTGTACCATCTGTATAGATGTAAAACTTCTATATATTGCTGGGGGATGAGGGTCCCTTGGTGTGCCTCATCTAACAAAGACCGCGCCAAGTGGATGTGATATCGGTGCCTGGCCAGCGCTGACGTACCTGCAATTCTAATATAATATAATATTATAGTCCCGCCCCTGGGCGCATATAAGTCGCAGCTGGGGGGGACATATAGTTTATCGCTGTTGCTTTATAGGATCAACGTCTACTGCTATATATATATATATCTATATATATATATTCTTATCATTTTTCATTCTTCGTGCCGGTTACTTTTGGTGTTTCTGCACGTCCGATGCATTCCACATCAGAATTCGCAATGACTGTTCTGAGCAAGTGTGTGTGTGTGTGCGCGTCCGTGTGCGTGTGCGTGTGCGTGTGCGTGTGCATGTGTGTGTGTCTGGTTCTTGATTCAGTCGTCACATTTTTCAAATATGCAGGGGGGGAGAGGGGGCTTGCAAAACTCTGCCCAACGAAGCTCTTTGCAAGCACGGATTGATCATCCGTGCGTACCTGCGCCAAACCAGTCTGAACTGTTGATTTCTGTTCCTATTCACTGCTTCACCGTGCTTCCATTCACACAGTTTCGATTTCTGTTGATTTAGCACTTTTGCGACCTCAACTCTGACTTCGAGGAGCACCTACTTTGGAACCAGCTTCAATCTTCAAGTCTCAAAACCAGTCCAGTCAGTCCAGTGTGAACCGTCTCAATAGATGTAAAACTTGTATCCAGCTAATTTATGCAGGGGGCAGTGGCCCACTCATGAGTCCACTGCCGATGAAGCTACTCATGAGTTGGGAGGCTATCGGGACTGATCATCCTGACGTACCTGCAAAGATTTTACTTTCTGGACATGGGGCGTGGCGAACCCAAGAACCACCTCGCCGAACAGTTTGCAATTTCCCTTCATTGACTTTTTCATCTACGTTTGCCGCAATCTGACAACAGTTTCGTCATGGATCTTGGAAAGGGGAAGGGACAGCTACCGATTTTATTGGACAACAGTTTCAGTGACAACGTTTCGGGTATTTGCAACACTGACTCCTCCTGTCTTCTCTGTATTCCTCTCTCCTGCCAGGTAGAATATAAGCGTGTTTTGCACGACCTATGCATTCCACTTCCCAATTCGATAAGACAGGCCTGAACAAATGTGTATGTGTGTGTGTGTGTCTGTTTGCTCTCAATACAGGACGGTAAAAGTATGTAAAAATTAAAAGTAAGGCGTGTGCCAGTGTGTTGTTGCCGCATGCCCGAACAGTGAGGCAACAAAGAGGCTTCAGGATGTGATGATACGACATGCGTACGGTGGAACCATGAACCAAAGCTGTTGGTTCTATTTTGCAGAGTTTCAAAACCTTTGGCGAAATGTCTTAACCAGGGCACAGCACCTTGTCAATCAAAGCGCTGTGCATGTTTAGGTGCTGGTGTGCGGGTGGGGTGCTGGTGTGAGATTAAACACGCGTGCCATGGACTGCGCTGCCATTTGTGCTTCATTCAAGTTATATTGTCTTGTATTGGTGTATATAATTTCACAAGTGCCGCAAACCGATTGCAAAGCCAAAAGGGTCGAAACTGCAGAGGTACATCAAGAAAAATTCACAAAAAGATCGATCCGAATCACGATCACGATGGCAAGCGGAAGCAAGCTTGGGAAGAAGCAAAAGGAATGCTCAAGGAGATTCTTTGGCCATTTCAAATCACGATTCACCAGGATTTTGCTTTAATGTGGCCCTGTGCACTGGCGCAAGCAGGAAATCATTGACTTCGAGTTGCCTGGTGCCTACTTGCGTTCCAAAAGTGTTCCTTGTGTTGCAGCTGTAGACAGGTGTCCCAAACCTGTGATGCAACACAGTCCTTCAGTGGCGTACACAGTGATTGAATCAGGTGGAGTCCATTGGATTTTCGCGGACCGCCTCGCTGGCATGGCAGATTTGGCAGAGACGAAATGTCACGTTGTCCCACCCCCTTTGGCTGCCATCAAAGCGTTTCAAAGCATTTAAGAACAACAACATCGGACCTTTCCTGTAGCCGGTCTTTGTTTTGCTTTCAGTTGCATGTTTTGCCTTCAATTCTAGCAAGTGTGGCAGGTGCATCAAGACAGTTTCGGAAAAGATTGTAGCAGAGGCACTCTGCATTGCACACCAACTTACATGCAATGCCGCAGGCTTGGCTCTTTGTTTGAGTGGTTTCGCCTATTCTGAAGGTTCTTCAGTCTCTGAAGCCCTTGATAATCTTCATACTGTAACATCTGGAATCTGGACATTTGAAATCCTCGAATAGCAAGTTTCCGCCTGTAGGCTGCTTGAAATTGGTGACGTATCCTGCGCAATTCCACAATTCCATAGAATTCCAGCAGTCCAAGCGTCAAGACATGTGAAGACGTGTACCCACAATAACCAAACATGAACAGTAGGCACATGCCCAGACAGGCATACGCGGCATAAGTCACATCGCGTTGAATTATTCGAATCGGTTGCCGTAGACATCTCAAATGTGCTATAACGTGCCTACAAATGATGAAATCTATTCCGTCAATCTGATTACTAATCAATTTGAGCGACTCCGTTCCTGCCCGATCGACATGGATATCGCTTGTTTCCCTCTTTGTTTTTCGTTTTTTGTTAAAACTGCAATCAAGGGCCAAGGGCAGTTTTATGCTTTCTTGTCCCTTAGTGAGAGGTCTTGAAGAACTATTTGCACTTCGTCCTCACTGGGGAGGTCAGAACCAAACACGCGCCGCCAAAGCTGCTGGGCGAGACGGACCCCGGACATGATGCAGGGACGTGAGGTATCGTGAGGTCAATGGAACCTTTCGGAAATGCATCATGTATCGTTAATCAAAAAAGGTACAAACGGAATGTGGACGTGGACGGACATCACAAAAGGATTTGAGGATCCAAGAGCTTGGGGATGTCAGCTCCCACTGAGCCAAATCGAACCATATAAACATGACATAACATGACTAAACTGAGTTGACCATAGTTGAACTTCATTGCTGCCATGGTTTGTGCGCAATTTACCTGAACAATTTTTTGTGTACCCATCCTGAGAGGATGAGCTGCTTGTCATTGACAAACCCCCGATGTTTACGTGCAACTATGGTAGTGGTAAGCTACCTCCGACTGTGCCTTGATGGCATCGTATGGCTCAGCAAGGCAACACATGTTGGAGATCTTGATGCATTGTTGGCTGTTGGCTGTAGTCTCCGCATGTCTCGGCTATATCTGCCACTTCCTAGGCCGGGTGCGAGACACCAACTCAATTGCTTAATTGCACCAAGGCCTGCAGTCCATACATGTGAGGTTTTCTGAGGGAGCTTCGCAAGGATTTTTGAACAGGTTTGAAACATGTCAATCATACCCTGTGTTTGGTGTGTTTGAATCTGCAATATTGTTGATATTTGCTGTGCAGTGTTTTGCCGAAAGTTCTTGTGAAAGAACGCAACACCTCAATGTTTAAAGCACAAAGCCCCAGTATATCAAAACTACAAAGTACCGTGGGTCTGGTTGCAATATAGAATAATGCAAGGACGGTTTCTGCATGTTTTGCATGTTTCCCTTGCCACTGAGCGGGCTCTGGATGGTGTGCCAGCTTGAAGTCGTGGTCATTGAGCATGTGCTTTTTGGGTGAGATGGCGCGTAGAGATTTAACCTGATGAAGGCTTGCAGGCATTGCCTTTGCCTTTGCGGGTGCAGTGATGGATGCGTGCGTACATATGGTGGGATGTTTGCCGATCAGTGAAACAATGTGTGGGACTGTAGGTGCTGTAGGTACTGCAGGTAGGTGTGAGCCAGGCCTATGCAACAGCAAAGCAAAGGAAGTCTGTGGTGGTTCGCTGGTCCTGCACGTCCTCCCTGCTGTGGTTCTTGTATGTTCGGCCCCACATGACACTTCCAAAATTGCCCTTTCTCGCAGAATGATCCAAAGCACGTATCCAAGAATATATCAGGCACTGCTTGAGGGTCTGGGGTTGAAATATGTTGAAATGTATCCGCATTCAACTTTTTCTATCTTTTTCCAACATGGTTTGGGGCTGCTGAGACGCGTCCACTAAGCAGGTCAATGATTAGATGTTCATGGCGCAGCAGATTCGAGAACTTTGCGGAACACCGAATGCGTGAATGCGGCGAATGCGGGGTGTGTCACGGAGAGACCCATACCTGGAAGACGTTACAGGAATTCGTGCGCAAAGGTGAAATCCACAGATGCACTGTTGAGAAGTTTTCCAGATGTAATATGTTTCTGGCAGGCAGCACTTTGCAGATCACTTCAGAGAAGCCTGATAAAACATGGTAAGTAAACCCACCCCTTTGTTTAACTGCGCTGCAGCACTTGATATCAGAAGTAACATAGACCCGGGCAAGCCGGCGGCGGAAGTTTCCCAAACATAAATGACCTATAGTTCAAAGACACCCTGTCCCGACCGTGTCCTTCCCTCGACACTCCACACCTCACACAGCACACTGCACTCTTCGCACTCCAAACTTCTCACTTCTCACTGCTTCCTTCACACTCCAAACCTCACACTTCACACTTCACACTGCACACTTCACAGTCCACACTTCTCACTGCTTCCTTCACACTCCAAACTTAACACTTCTCACTCCAAACTTCACACTTCACACTTCTCACTTCGCACTTCACTCACACTTCACACTTCACACTTCTCACTTCACTCACACTTCACACTTCACACTTCTCATTTCTCACTTCTCCCTTCACACTCCAAACCTCACACTTCACACTTCACACTGCGCTCTTCGCACTCCAAACTGAAACTTCACACTCCACACTTCACACTTCACAGTCCACACTTCACACTTCTCACTGCTTCCTTCACACTCCAAACCTCACACTTCACACTTCACACTTCACTCACACTTCACACTTCACACTTCTCATTTCTCACTTCTCACTGCTTCCTTCACACTCCAAACCTCACACTTCACACTTCACACTGCGCTCTTCGCACTCCAAACTGAAACTTCAGACTCCACACTTCACACTTCACAGTCCACACTTCACACTTCTCACTTCTCACTGCTTCCTTCACACTCCAAACCTCACACTTCACACTTCACACTTCACAGTCCACACTTCACACTTCTCACTTCTCACTGCTTCCTTCACACTCCAAACCTCACACTTCACACTTCACACTGCGCTCTTCGCACTCCAAACTGAAATTTCACACTCCACACTTCACACTTTTCACTTCCCACTGCTTCCTTCACACTTCACACTTCACACTTTCCACTGCTTCCTTCACACTTCAACGCCAGAGCAGAAAAAGTTGATGTGAAATAGAAAATGAAAGCAGCCAAAATCTGAAAGATCCTTTTTTTTGTCACATGTATGCAATACGATCATGGTTTCTTGTGTGGTTCGTAACAACGCACACAGAAACGAAAATGAAGTGACACAGGCATTCTGCCGTCTGCAACTCGAAATGAAAGGCGAAGCTACTGAAGCACAGCAATTCAGACCCGGATGCGGTTCACAACAACGTACACCCAGCCCTCGGCAGTCAAACGAGAATTGATCCCTCTGCGGCAATACCACGTACTGTTGCTGTGCAAGATGTTGAGCCATTCTGCGCACTGAGCTTCGGTTCTGTGGCGACGCAAAGCGTACCAGAGACTTCGGCTTTCTCCAATGGCCCCAATCTGAACTTTTGGCGTTCTAGTCATTCACCACAGGTGGCTGCACACTTGCCGCCGTGCTTGTCTGACTCTCCAGCGCCGTCTCGACCATGCTGGACGCGGAACACAACTTCGCACGTCCAGTTCCGGGAGGAATTGACGTTGCTATGGTGGCTTCTGTGAAGCCTCGGAGTAAACCAGCTGGTGACACGACGTGCAAGACTGACACAAGAGTTTGGCCGCGTCGCACGTCGAACAAATTGCAGTGGGCGGACGTGTTTTGCAAGCTTCACACCAGCTATGTGTCCAGCATCCACACAAGTTGCATGGCGCCGCGCCGAGGCTACGACCCATGGCCTCTCGCTCATAGGTTGCGACTGCGTATGCCTCACGAGCTCCCGGAACCACCAGTCGCTGACCCCAAGTGAGTTGCAGCGCAACTTCCCGAGGGTGAGCCCGCAGAAAGCTAGCATCTCTATCCTTCCATACCAGCCAGTCGTATGCGGCGAGCGCCATGGCAAAGGTAAAAGCAGTCCGTAACGACGTACTTCGACAATAAGCACTGAACGTTAGTTGGTACGTCTTGCATGTACGACATAGTAACTGTGCTGTCCGTTGTGACCGCGTTACGTAGCTGTAATGTCAATCCACATGTATGCGCAGAAACACAGCTGACATATCACATGTATGCAATACGATCATGGTTTTTTGTGCGGTTCGTAACAACGCACACAGAAACCAAAACCAAGTGACAGAGGCATTCTGCGGTTCGCAAGGTCAAATGAAAGGCGAAGCTACTGAAGCACAGCAATTCACACCCGGATGCGGTTCATAACAACGCACACCCAGCCCTCGGCAGTCAAACGAGAGTTGAAACCTCTGCGGCAAGACCTTGTCTGCGCTTCATCTCAGCATCAACAAACTCTGGTTGAAAGGACCGCACAGCTTCCCAGAGATGACGGTATTGTCTGCGGAGAACTTCGTCGTCCGACTCTTTGTCGTCCAACCACGTACTGTTGTTGTGCAAGACAATTTTGAAGCACTTTTTAAAAGGATTTTTAGAAGGAAAATCACTGACGCCAAAATGGAGAAAATCAGCTGACAAATCACTGTGGCGCATGCGGCCACTCCAATACGATTTACGAAGTCCAGCTGCAAAAGACAATAGTATTACGAATACAGCCACAGCACGAAGCAACCTTGACGCAGCCATTACAATGCGATCTGCAGAGACTGAGTTGCAAAACGCAATAGAAGTACACTCAACGGCGTCGGAAATTGTAGCTCCACAACCGGATCTCGACGCCAGAGCGAAAAAAAGACGATTTTGAAGCACTTTTTTAAAAGGATTTTTAGAAGGAAAATCATTAGCGCCAAAATAGAGAAAATCTGCTGACAAATCACTGTGGCAGCCTTCATGCAGCACCACTTGCAATCCCATTTACAGTGAGGGAACGATCCTAGAGTTGCAAATCACAATGGAATTCCATCAGCAACTCATCCACCAGCACCACTTGCAACCCCATTTACAATAAGGGAACAATCCTACAGTTGCAAATCACAATGGAATTCTGTCGACCGCACATGCACGAAAAACAGGTGACACCACATTTACAATGCGAAACCGATCCGAGAATGATCCGCCCATGATCTGACCACACACGCGACCGTCTCGCAACCGTCGCACCGCAGAGGTAGATCATCGAGGTTCGGGGACGGACTTTGTATGGAAAAACATAGGGTTTCGTGCATCTGCTCTCTCTCAAAAACGCATTTCGTGCGAGACTTCCTTCAAAACTCCATCGGCAACTCCTCCACCAGCACCACTTGCAACCCCATTTACAGTGAGGGAACGATCCTAGAGTTGCAAATCACAATGGAATTCCATCAGCAACTCATCCACCAGCACCACTTGCAACCCCATTTACAATGCATGAACGATCCTACAGTTACAAATCACAATGGAATTCTGTCGACCACACATGCACGAAAAACAGTTGACACCCCATTTACAATGCGGAACCGATCCGACCATGATCCGAGTATATCCGCCCATGATCCGACCACACACGAGACCGTCTCGCACCCGTCGCACCGCAGAGGTAGATCATCGAGGTTCGGGGACGGACTTTGTATGGAAAAACATAGGGTTTCTTGCATCTGCTATCTCTCAAAAACGCATTTCGTGCGAGACTTTCTGCAAAACTCCATCGGCAACTCCTCCACCAGCACCACTTGCAATCCCATTTACAGTGAGGGAACGATCCTAGAGTTGCAAATCACAATGGAATTCCATCAGCAACTCCTCCACCAGCACCACTTGCAACCCCATTTACAATGCGGGAACAATCCTACAGTTGCAAATCACAATGGAATTCTGTCGACCACATATGCACGAAAAACAGTTGAAACCCCATTTACAATGCGGAACCGATCCGAGAATGATCCGAGAATATCCGAGAATGATCCGACCACACGCGAGACCGTCTCGCACCCGTCGCACCGCAGAGGTAGATCATCGACGTTCGGGGACGGACTTTGTATGGAAAAACATAAGCTTTCGTGCATCTGCTATCTCTCAAAAACGCATTTCGTGCGAGACTTCCTTCAAAACTCCATCGGCAACTCATTCACCAGCACCACTTGCAATCCCATTTACAGTGAGGGAACGATCCTAGAGTTGCAAATCACAATGGAATTCCATCGGCAACTCATCCACCAGCACCGCTTGCAACCCCATTTACAATGCGGGAACGATCCTACAGTTGCAAATCACAATGGAATTCTGTCGACCACACATGCACGAAAAACTGTTGACACCCCATTTACAATGCGGAACCGATCCGAGACCGATCCGAGAATATCCGAACATGATCCATCCGACCACACACGAGACCGTCTCGCACCCGTCGCACCGCAGAGGTAGATCATCAACGTTCGTGGACGCACTTTGTATGGAAAAACATAGGCTTTCGTGCATTTGCTATCTCTCAAAAACGCATTTCGTGCGAGACTTCCTCCAAAACTCCATCGGCAACTCCTCCACCAGCACCACTTGCAATGCCATTTACAGTGAGGGAACGATCCTAGAGTTGCAAATCACATGGAATTCCATCGGCAACTCATCCACCAGCACCACTTGCAACCCCATTTACAATGCGGGAACGATCCTACAGTTGCAAATCACAATGGAATTCTGTCGACCACACATGCACGAAAAACAGTTGAAACCCCATTTACAATGCGGAACCGATCCGAGACCGATCCGAGAATATCCGAACATGATCCGACCACACACGAGACCGTCTCGCACCCGTCGCACAGCAGAGGTAGATCATCGACGTTCGGGGACGCACTTTGTATGGAAAAACATAGGCTTTCGTGCATCTGCTATCTCTCAAAAACGCATTTCGTGCGAGACTTCCTCCAAAACTCCATCGGCAACTCCTCCACCAGCACCACTTGCAATCCCATTTACAGTGAGGGAACGATCCTAGAGTTGCAAATCAAAATGGAATTCCATCGGCAACTCATCCACCAGCACCACTTGCAACCCCATTTACAATGCGGGAACGATCCTACAGTTGCAAATCACAATGGAATTCTGTCGACCACACATGCACGAAAAACTGTTGACACCCCATTTACAATGCGGAACCGATCCGAGAATATCCGCCCATGATCCGAACATGATCCGACCACACACGAGACCGTCTCGCACCCGTCGCACAGCAGAGGTAGATCATCGACGTTCGGGGACAGACTTTGTATGGAAATACATAGGCTTTCGTGCATTTGCTATCTCTCAAAAACGCATTTCGTGCGAGACTTCCTCCAAAACTCCATCGGCAACTCCTCCACCAGCACCACTTGCAATCCCATTTACAGTGAGGGAACAATTTCTTTGCTAACTCTTTCTGTGACTAACTCTTTTCCTCACTAACTCTTTCTTTGACTAACTTGTTTCTTTGCAAACTCTTTCTCTGACTACCTCATATATCCTGACTAACTCTTTCTTTGACTAACTCTTTCCCTGACGAACTCTTTCTTTGACTAACTGTTTCTTTGCTAACTCTTTCCCTCACTAACTCTTTCCCTCACTAACTCTTTCTTTGACTAACTCTTTCCCTGACTAACTCTTTCTTTGACTAACTCTTTCCCTGACTAACTGTTTCTGCACTAACTCTTTCCCTCACTAACTCTTTCTTTGACTAACTCTTTCTTTGACTAACTCTTTCCCTCACTAACTCTTGGTTTGACTAACTCTTTCCCTGACGAACTCTTTCTTTGCTAACTCTTTCCCTCACTAACTCTTTCCCTCACTAACTCTTTCTTTGACTAACTCTTTCCCTGACTAACTCTTTCTTTGCTAACTCTTTCTTTGACTAACTCTTTCCCTCAATAACTCTTTCTTTGACTAACTCTTTCCCTCACTAACTCTTGGTTTGACGAACTCTTTCCCTGACTAACTCTTTCCCTGACAAACTGTTTCTTTGACTAACTCTTTCTTTGACTAACTCTTTCTTTGACTAACTCTTTCCCTCACTAACTCTTTCTTTGACTAACTTTCTTTGCTAACTCTTTCTTTGACTAACTCTTTCCCTGACATTCTAAAAGTCCGTAACACGGAAGTTTCTCCCCCTAAACTTCCTTTGATCATTGCTTCGGAAGAAAGCATTGTTGAACGCCGCGCCAACACGGGAAAACATGCCCTTGGTGTATGTTGAATTCGAGCTTTTGTTTGAATTGTGAATGGTCTGAACTATGGCCATGCAGAGGCTACCATTCAGATCCATGAGTACTTGGCCTTGAAGTTTGACTACGAATGCGCAGAAGCCACCAA
Source organism: Cladocopium goreaui (assembly GCA_947184155.2). Taxonomy (NCBI): domain Eukaryota; class Dinophyceae; order Suessiales; family Symbiodiniaceae; genus Cladocopium; species Cladocopium goreaui. The sequence goes on from CAMXCT020004312.1 coordinate 449,334, forward strand.
GAATTTTTGGAGAAAGGCCACTCACTCACTCTCTCTCTCTCTCTCTCTGCCCCTCTCTCCCTCCCTCCCTCCCTCCCCGTGAACTTGCAAAACTTCAAGGGAGTTCTTGAACTGTGTCTATGACAATCTATGACCGCAATCTCTGCATTTGTTGAATGTTGGATGACCCCAGGTGAAGAACGACAGTATCAAAGAGCAGCCGTGCCAATGTGGCAGATGCGACACATGTCACTCAGAGCATACTGGAGTGAACAAAATAAACGAATACAGAATGAGTGTAAACAGCTTTGTGAATATGCTTCTGTGAAACATTTTGACAGCGGAACAAGTTGAGCAAAAGAACAGAAATGGTCCGGTCGAAAGGCTTATGACTATTTTATATATGGTCATCATGAAAGGTGAGACACTGCATTTTGGTTGTTTTACATGTGACTGCGCGCGTGAAATTGTCTTTGTGCATGTTTGTGCGCCCACAAGGTGCCACCATGCAGGCAGGCTGCTGCAATCGACTTGACAAGGAGCTGAGGGTCAGAAGATGGTGATGGAAGACGTCGGATGTAGCAGTAGTGACTCAGTATGTAGTGTAGTGGGACCTAAGACGGATGGCCACTGAAGATGCACCTCAAACACATTCAAAAACAATGTGAGATAATGTGACACTAGGTCGGAAGTGACAATGAAACAGCAACTCTCCATGTCTGGACTCGGCCCTCAAAAACTTTGCCCAGAGTTGTTGAGCCTATGGTTACAATGAGATCTCGTACTGCAACAGAATACATTCAGCTCAATGCCATGTGATGGTTCCTGAGTGGACACTGAAGGGTTTGCCATGTCTTGGGACTTGGTTGGTTCGGATTGTTTGGCGTTTGGTGCACAACCGGCTCATCATTTGGCATCCACAGCTGTGGATCAGGAGACTTCGGGTGTCATGGTGGCTGCAAAGACCTTTCGAGGGTTCCCTGAAATCCGAAAGTTCGTTGCTTAGAATTCTGCGTGCTCTGTGTTCCAGGGCGTTGCACAGCTTGATGCTGTTGCTTGGCCTAGGCAGTTCAACAGCGACCACAGTTTGGAAGTGGGAGGGACTGAGAAGTTCTACTTTGCGTTGGTTCGTGGCGAGGCAGCTTCCGCACATGAAATATTGTAGCTACCAGTATGCGGGTGTTGGCAGCATCGTGCACGTTTGCAGAGGTGAGAGTGCCAACCGAAAAGAAAGAAAGGTCACCAGAGACTTGCCATGATGGCTGCCATGACTTGCCTCAAACTTCAACGCAGCCAGTTCCACGATCGCGACCAGTGGGTGGGTCATGGTCTTGGCATGCCATTTTCTCAGGATTGGAAGGTCGAGCCTGACGAATCTGACAGGCGTTTTGGCCTAAGGTCTGTAAGGCCACTGTAAGGCACATCCAAACAGCGCAGTCTCTGCCAAACGTGTGCCAGCGCTTGTCACAGTTTGACCCAGGAAGAGGCCGAATTGAGATCGCCCTTTACTTCGACAAGGCTGTCAAGTTTTTAAACTATTCACCTCAATACAGACATTTGGTTGGGGGAAGTCGACAGCGACAGTAGTAGCCAGGAATGTGAGATTGTTTTGCCTTGTTTGAACAACCATTGAGGCGAAGTGGAAAGCTTTTCCGTGGAATGATGGTGACCAGTGGAAGTCAAGAGACAGTGGGAACCGCAAAGCGTATACCAAACAAGGCCTTGAACATCTTTGCACTTTACAATCTTGTCTACGCCAAGTTATTCGTTGCAAAACATGCGCATGTCACATATCAAACCTTTTGCGAGCAACTTCCAAATACCTTTGCGCCACTTGAGGTGAAGATCGGGAAGAAGGCTTTGAGCAAGGAAGGGAGCTCGTGAGTTTTGAAGTTTCATCCACGATATAGCGACATATAGCATACACATGTGAAAGGTTTCAAAGGACAAGGACAATGCTGAACGTCGTTTGTGAGGCCCCCAAACCTACGATTGCTCCTACACTTATAACTTATAACATCCGAAGTCTCCAGGATGGAGTTGTTTTTTTTTTTTTTATAATTTTTTTTTAAAATACTTTTTATATAATTTTATGATTTTGATATGATTCAGATATGATTTGTTGTTATGATTTTCCGGCCTGGTTTTGCAGTTATGATTTTGATACGGTTCAGTTATGACTTTGATATGGTTTCAGTTGTGATTCTTGATGTGGGTCAAACTTGTTTTGATGGGGTCTTGGATGCTTCCATGAAAGTTGAGACGTTTTTTATTGGCGCATGTCTCCTGTGCACCTGATTGGCTTGCTTTAGGTGAGGAAATGCGAATTCCTCAATGGTTTGGGCTCAACTTGGGAAAAAACAAGTTCACCCTCACAATTGTATCACAACCGTATCAAAACCATATCAAATCATATCAAAAAACCACAAAAACCTCGAGAAATCGACCAAAAGCCTGTCCCTGGGCTGTTTCTTACACACATGACAGACAGCAGGCAGGCAGACAGACAGACAGACAGACAGCCAGCCAGACAGCCAGACAGCCAGACAGACAGCCAGACAGCTAGACAGCCAGACAGACAGACACACACGCACACACACACACACGCGCGCACACATCTATACTTGTATACATACATATAATATATGGCATAAACATACATAGACAGTACTTGTAATATAATATATACATACATAACATATATAACTTTTATAACATATAACCGATAGATTCACATGTATCTTTTTTTATTTGTTTACTGTTACATACATTCAAAACACGCATTTGCACAAGTGTAAACATTGTAAGCAGCTTTGTTTGTCACATATGGCGTAATTGTGAATGTGTGGAAGATGTAGATAGAAACGGTTGGCTTCAATTTCTGCACAGTGTTTGTACAAGTCGGACTTCGGTCAGCTGATTTTCCTTCTACATTCACATACATGCAAATAAATCATATATGTCGATCGCACATAGCCACACATTTTGCAAGGGCATGATGGGGCATGTGACATACAGTATATGTCCTGTAGTCGTCCAGCTGTGGCAATGATTGTTTTTCAAATTTTTTCAACATCAAGATTCTTAAGACATGAAGGACAGCCGAGCTGAGAGGAGTCTGTTTCTGCGGTTGTTAGGAGAGTCGGATGGGCGTCTTCATGCAGTCACCTTCTATGAACCAGTTGCGTGGTTCACTGACAGATTGAAGAGCGATGAGCAGTGCGCTCAAGATATTGAATCGCTTTGTCATTTGTACCTATTACATCCTATTACGGGATCAAGTACCATTCTTCATCCAACAAGATCAAAAAGCAGGTACACCCTGCTGAAGTTGCAGATCGTCACAGGTGCAGATCTTGGTGGACTGGTGAGGAGCTTTCTGTCACAGGGGTTGGACAAACAATTCCGGAAGAATTATATAACTGTTTAAGACAAGTTTTAAAGATCAACTGTTCTTTTTTCCGTGTTTTATTTAAAACTGGTAAACCAGGTGCGATGATATCTGAAGCAAATTTGTCCATGCAATGCTGCAGGCGTACAGTGCTGAGACAATTGTGCATCTTGTTTAGGTAGGTCTGCAGTTGTGTATACTGGAAGTAAATCACAAAACGGATGAATAACAATGCGGAAAAAAAAACTAGAACTAGACTAGATAGACAATCAAACAACACAGGAGGATAGACAGACAACCAGACGGCCAGGCAGGCAGACAGCATGATAGAGAGGGGTCTCTACTTGTCTTAAGCAATCTGGAAATGTAAGACATGAAAGAAATGCCATACCGTAAAAATAAAGGTAGCGTTCTTTCACCTTCCGCCTTTCACCCCTTTTGCTTTGTGTTTTTGCCGAGATATGTACAAAAAAGAGAAAGCAGACACCCAACGACTGTTCCAAGACTTCAAACAGTTGAACAAATATGGTTCTTGTTTGACTTTTAAACTCTTTGTTGCGTGTTTTGACTACCTTTCCAGCCCATTGCCCAGAAAACCTCTTTAATTTTTGGGTTTGAACATTTTTGCCAAGCAAATGCAAGGACCCAACTACCTTCCAGATCTTCCAGTCATTGTGGCAAACTTCTGCCTGCTCATCTCTTGCCTTTGGGCTTTTTGTTTTGGTCTTGGGTACCGCCCATTTCTTTAAGGCATCTGATCAGCAAGTCTTCATAATGTATTGAATAAGTGTGTATATATATACGTATATAATATATATATATTAGTATACTACATACACAAGCAGACAGACGAACGAAGGGACGGACAAACCAGAAGTCGTACAGTGAGGTACAGACATACATGCAGGCATACACCATTTATTTTGGTTCATTTTGCTTCCATACTCGTCACATACACAGGCAACGAGGTTGCGGTACATGTTATTGTTGAATGTGCCAGCGTGGCAATGGTTGGGTACTTGTAGCATTGGCGGCACCTGTGTGAAATTGGTATCCAGTAGTAGGAACATTCTTTTAGGGAGGTTCAGAGGCGCACAGAACACTAGCAATGTGGAACATTCCTTGCAAGCAATACTGTTTATTAATAGGGCCCGATTTACCATGCTGTACAGGACAGTCCGATATCAGACATGCTGGCTCCAATCGATGTGCTTCTGCCCCGAGACACATGCGGTTCTTAAGTCTCCTCGCGCTGTTTCTGGCATTGAAACTCATGGTATCTCATGGTCACATGGCTTGCTTTGGCTGGAGTCATTTTGCAGGTCGCACCCACCAGATCAGGCCGCTTTTGCGTAGTCAAGCAATCGAACTGACGTTGCCAAACAATGCATAACTTCGGCTCGAAAACAGCTTGAATCATTTCAGTATCAGAGGAGGATCGAAAGTTCTGCTGAATGTTTATACTTGCCAAAGATCTCTGGGACTCTCTGAGTCTCGCTTCCCATTTCATCTCGGAAAAGGTTTCATTGCTCTCAAATCGGACACTGCCTTGTTGGAGATTGTGCCTATGGTGCCCCGTTCAATCCCCAGTCGCAGGCCAAAACACATCCCCAAGCCCAGAGCAGATCCTGGTGTTGGATATTGCCCTGTTGCCCTCCAAGCAGTTTTTTTGAGGCAATCTGATCGCGACTGGGCCAAAAGGGCATGCCTGCACTCGTACAAGGCCAGGCCACGCTTTGAGTGAGAGTTGGATTGCGTGCGTTGCGTCACATCAGTGGCCATTTCGCCTCCTTTTAGCTCCGTCAGACAAAATTCATGGAGCCGTTTTCCGAGAAATGGTATGAGGCAGGGTCCACATGCGCATTTCTGATCCTTCACACAATCAAATGGCGCCTGCGTGCACACAGCATGCCACTGGAACACTTACTATCTACTGTAATTAGCTGTCAACCGATGCAGCTTGCAACCTGCCTAGTTGCATCTAGCGATAAGCAACAAGTTTCCTGCTCCAGTCAGCATGACCTTCACTGACTTGGCAGAGCGGAATCGTGATTTGCGAAGACAAACGCATATGCAATTTCACATTCAGTGTTTCGTGCAAAGCTGCTTGTATTGTGTAGCCTTCTTGTGTCAAAAGTAGATCACCACTTGTCAAGCGGAACCATGCCTCCCTGAAAGCAAATGACACGAACACAACATCCAAAGCCTTGATCTCCTCATGGACGAAATTGCCCTGAGAGCCACAAACATATTCAGCAATGGCCACGAAAGATCACAAAAGAGCATAAGAGCATGGCTTTACAATGCTTTACATTTTGTATCTTTCTACGGGCAGTTTTGTTTCTCAGCAATGATAGTAGCAAAAGGTAACGATGCGCTGCAACTCGCTCTCATAGTGCATGCAAGTGGTCAGCATAGTAACAACCTTGCATCTAGTCACCGACCTAGTTCTTCTTTTTAAATCAGAAGCGCATTCTGTCAGCAACACCAGCTTTGGCGCACTTAACTTCAGGATTTTGTCTTGGCAGTCGGACTTGCTGTTCCGGCTCTGTACCGCGTGCTTTTATGAGTAACCGACAAAGTTGTTGTGATACTGACTTGGTCTTGCTTCGCCTTGGCCTTGCTGAGGGGTGTGCAAAACCTTCATTACTGACAGGGGACAACCTTATACAGATACCCCCATTTGGCATAAATCACTTCAAAGTCTGAGAACCCAGAAATCTTCACAACCGATAGGGACGACCCCCAATTTGTTCATGGCATGAAAATGAACCAGTCATTTTGTCCGCTATTCATACAATATATATAATATATATATATATATATACAAATATTAATCGAAGGAAGTCTAGAAGTCAAACTTCCGACAAAATTGACAGATGGAAAAGCAGAGGTGGGAAGAGTCTGAGAAGAGAAGAGCAGAAGAGAGAAGATCAGAGAAGAGAAAGAGTCAGAAGAAAGAAAATACAGGTGCGCGAAAAGGTAGGAAAGTCGCGAAACACTTTGTTTTTCCAATGATTTGTGGCTCCGGAGGGTCGAAAAGTAGGCTCGCTAAAGCGGCGGGTGTGGAGCCATCTGGCCAGATGAGAGATGAAAAATTGCACGCCGTTGTGGCGCGAAGCACAATTCGAAGCCAAAATGTACAAAACACACCAAGGTCGGACCACATTGGAAGTTGAGATGTCGAAAAAGGGTACACCGTTGCGGCGCAAAGCACACGTCCAAGTCAAAATGTAGAAGGGAGATTTGCAGAGGATCTGCAAAGATGCATGTCGCGTGGCAGGCGCAGTACAAGGGACATGTTTATCAGAGATGTTAGGAGGTCAGGGCGCTGATTTCCTGAGAGGGGTTGCATTTTGGAGCATGAGATCTTCAAGTTTGCTGAGATGATTTTGCGTGACAGGCGCAGCACTTCGTATGACCTGGCCTCACTTTTTCGTGGCAGGCGCAATACTTTAGACAGATGGAGTGGAACAATCGCAATACGCATTGGTACCAGGCCATCATCAGCTCTGCACTCAACTTTCTATTTTTGAAGGAAATCTCGCAGACAAATTGAGAGAGTCTCGCTGAATTGCTTTGGTTTTGACATTATCAAGTTCAAAAGTTGAGGAAGACTCGCAGAATTGCTGCGTTTCTGATGCTGTCAAGTTCAAGAATTGAGGAAGACTCGCAGAATTGCTTCGTTTTCGAGCTTGCAGATAGATAGATAGGTAGGTAGGTAGATAGATAGATAGACAGATAGATAGATAGACAGACAGATAGATAGATAGGTAGGTAGATAGATAGATAGATAGAAAGATAGATATAGACAGACAGATAGATAGACAGATAGATAGATAGATAGACAGATAGATAGACAGGTAGATAAATAGATAGATAAATAGACAACTACAAGTACAACTACAACTACCACTACACTACTACTACAACTACAAATGCAAATATACTATGCAACATTACAAAACACGAATTACACTACACTACACTACACTACACCACACTACACTACACTACACTACACCACACCACACCAAACTACACTACACTACACTACACTAATTGCATCTAATTACGCTACACTATAGTAACCGGCTAGCACTTAGAATATTATTTATTATTATTATTTTCGATAACGTCTAATCGTTACATGATTTTTCCTGGGTGAAAATAATATTCTAAGTGCATATCCACAGACGATGCACATAGAATATAAACCTTGTAAAGATGTGCTGAGTTGATCATGAATCAAACCATCATGTTGCATGGCGATGTCCGCGCTGTTTACGGAAATATCTAATTCCCTGGGAAGAGAGCTTACATGGTCAAATGATGAACTCAGCAACGTATATAATTAATGCGTACCGGCTTCGGTTCTTATATTTATGCGTTTATGTCATTGGAACTATTAAGTGAGGAACAGTTTGAATGAGTTTGATGTATGTTCCTTATGTTCCCAGCATATTCTAAGTGCATCACAAATGTCAACAAATCCATTGTAATCTGTTGTTTTGGTAACACAGAAAAATCTAATTCTCTGGGAGGAGAGCTTACATGGTCAAACGATGAACTCAACAACATATTTAATACGTATCGGCTTTGGTTCGTATATTTATGCGTTTATGCCATTGGTGCTATCTTATGGAGACCATTTGAATGAGTTTGATGTATGTTCCTTATGTTCCCATCATATTCCAAGTGCATCACAAATGTCAACAAATCCATTGTAATCTGTTGTTTTGGTACTACGGAAATATCTAATTCCCTGGGAAGAGAGCTTACATGGTCAAATGATGAACTCAGCAACGTATATAATTAATACGTATCGGCTTCGGTTCGTATATTTATGCAATTATGTCATTGGAACTATTAAGTGAGGAACAGTTTGAATGAGTTTGATGTATGTTCCTTAAATTCCCAGCATATTCTAAGTGCATCACAAATGTCAACAAATCCATTGTAATCTGTTGTTTTGGTAATACAGAAATATCTAATTCTCTGGGAGGAGAGCTTACATGGTCTAACGATGAACTCAACAACATAATTAATACGTATCGGCTTTGGTTCGTATATTTATGCGTTTATGCCATTGGTGCTATCTTATGGAGACCATTTGAATGAGTTTGATGTGTGCTCCTTATGTTCCCATCATATTCTAAGTGCATCACAAATGTCAACAAATCCATTGTAATCTGTTGTTTTGGTACTACGGAAATATCTAATTCCCTGGGAAGAGAGCTTACATGGTCAAATGATGATCTCAGCAACGTAGATAATTAATACGTATCGGCTTCGGTTCGTATATTTATTCAATTATGTCATTGGAACTATTAAGTGAGGAACAGTTTGAATGAGTTTGATGTATGTTCCTTAAATTCCCAGCATATTCTAAGTGCATCACAAATGTCAGCAAATCCATTGTAATCTGTTGTTTTGGTAATACGGAAGTATCTAGTTCTCTGGGAGGAGCTTACATGGTCTAACGATGAACTCAACAACAATAATTAATGCGTATCGGCTTCGGTTCTTATATTTATGCGTTTGTGTCATTGGAACTATTAAGTGAGGAACCATTTGAATGAGTTTGATGTATGTGCCTTAAATTCCCAGCATATTCTAAGTGCATCACAAATGTCAACAAATCCATTGTAATCTGTTGTTTTGGTAACACAGAAATATCTAATTCTCTGGGAGGAGAGCTTGCATGGTCAAATGATGATCTCAGCAACGTATATAATTAATACGTATCGGCTTCGGTTCGTATATTTATGTGTTTATGCCATTGGTGCTATCTTATGGAGACCATTTGAATGAGTTTGATGTATGTTCCTTATGTTCCCATCATATTCTAAGTGCATCACAAATGTCAACAAATCCATTGTAATCTGCTGTTTTGGTACTACGGAAATATCTAATTCCCTGGGAAGAGAGCTTACATGGTCAAATGATGAACTCAGCAACGTATATAATTAATACGTATCGGCTTCGGTTCGTATATTTATGCGTTTATGCCATTGCTGCTATCTTATGGAGACCATTTGAATGAGTTTGATGTATGTTCCTTATGTTCCCATCATATTCTAAGTGCATCACAAATGTCAACAAATCCATTGTAATCTGTTGTTTTGGTACTACGGAAATATCTAATTCCCTGGGAAGAGAGCTTACATGGTCAAATGATGATCTCAGCAACGTAGATAATTAATACGTATCGGCTTCGGTTCGTATATTTATTCAATTATGTCATTGGAACTATTAAGTGAGGAACAGTTTGAATGAGTTTGATGTATGTTCCTTAAATTCCCAGCATATTCTAAGTGCATCACAAATGTCAACAAATCCATTGTAATCTGTTGTTTTGGTAATACAGAAATATCTAATTCTCTGGGAGGAGAGCTTACATGGTCTAACGATGAACTCAACAACATAATTAATACGTATCGGCTTCGGTTCGTATATTTATGCGTTTATGCCATTGGTGCTATCTTATGGAGACCATTTGAATGAGTTTGATGTGTGCTCCTTATGTTCCCATCATATTCTAAGTGCATCACAAATGTCAACAAATCCATTGTAATCTGTTGTTTTGGTACTACGGAAATATCTAATTCCCTGGGAAGAGAGCTTACATGGTCAAATGATGATCTCAGCAACGTATATAATTAATACTTATCGGCTTCGGTTCGTATATTTATGCGTTTATGCCATTGGTGCTATCTTATGGAGACCATTTGAATGAGTTTGATGTATATTCCTTATGTTCCCAGCATATTCTAAGTGCATCACAAATGTCAACAAATCCATTGTAATCTGTTGTTTTGGTAATACGGAAGTATCTAATTCTCTGGGAAGAGCTAAAGTGGTCTAACGATGAACTCAACAATAATTAATACGTATCGGCTTCGGTTCTTATATTCATGCGTTTATGTCATTGGAACTATTAAGTGAGGAAACGTTTGAATGAGTTTGATGTATGTTCCTTGAATTCCCAGCATATTCTAAGTGCATCACAAATGTCAGCAAATCCATTGTAATCTGTTGTTTTGGTAATACAGAAATACCTAATTCTCTGGGGGGAGAGCTTACATGGTCTAACGATGAACTCAACAACATAATTAATACGTATCGGCTTCGGTTCGTATATTTATGCGTTTATGCCATTGGTGCTATCTTATGGAGACCATTTGAATTAGTTTGATGTATGTTCCTTATGTTCCATCATATTCTAAGTGCATCACAAATGTCAACAAATCCATTGTAATCTGCTGTTTTGGTACTACGGAAATATCTAATTCCCTGGGAAGAGAGCTTACCTGGTCAAATGATGAACTCAGCAACGTATATAATTAATACGTATCGGCTTCGGTTCGTATATTTATGCGTTTATGCCATTGCTGCTATCTTATGGAGACCATTTGAATGAGATTTGGATAATGTAAATATATATATATACCCCTATATAATATATATACACACCCATATTCTATGTGGATAAATATTCTATGTGGATGACATTCCAGGAAAAGGTTTTGCTATGTATTTTCCATATTCTTAGTGGCACGTTAAAATTTTTAATATTCTATGTGCCAGCTGTTTACTATACACTACGCTAATTACACAACAACAACAACAGCAACAGCAACAGCAACAGCAACAACAACAACAACAACAACAATAACAATAACAATAACAACAACAACAACAAGAACAAGAGCAAGAGCAAGAGCAAGAGCAAGAGCAAGAACAACAACAACAACAGCAACAACAACAACAACAACAACAACAACACACAACACACAACACACAACACACAACACACAACACACAACACACAACACACAACACACAACACACAGCACATAAAACACACCCCACACCCCACACCCCACACCCCACACCCCACACCCCACACCCCACAACACACAACACACCACACACCACACACCACACTTCACACTTCACACTTCACACACAACAGACAACAGACAACAGACAACACACAACACACAACAGACAACAGACAACAGACAACAGACAACAGACAACAGACAACACACAACAGACAACACATAACACACAACACAACACACAACACACAACACACAACACACAACACACAACACACAACACACAACACACAACACACAACACAACACACAACACACAACACAACACAACACACCACAACAACAACAACTACTACAACTACTACAACTACAACAACAACAACAACAACAACTACTACTACTACTACCACCACTACTACCACTACTACCACTACTACCACTACTACCACTACTACCACTACTACCACTACTACCACTACTACCACTACTACCACTACTACCACTAATACCACTACTACCACTACTACCACTACTACCACTACTACCACTAATACCACTAATACCACTACTACCACTACTACCACTACTACCACTACTACCACTACTACCACTACTACCACTACCACCACTACTACCACTACTACCACTACTACCACTACTACCACTACTACCACTACACACTACCACCACCACTACCACTACCACTACCACTACTACTACTACTACCACCACCACACCTACAGCTAGAATTGCAACAACACTACATTACGCTACACTACGCTAATTTCTCTACAGTACGCTACAGCTACAAATACAAATACAACAACAACTACAATACATTACGCAACACTACATTACACTGCACTAGCCACATTGCATTACACTACAACTAACACTGCAACTACAACTACAACTGCAACTACAACTACAACTGCAACTGCAACTACAACTGCAACCACCACTGCATGGCAGTACACTACACTACACTGCACTGCACTGCACTGCGCTGCACTGCACTGCACTGCGCTACACTACACTACAGCACAGCACAGCACACCACACCACACTACACTAATTACATTACACTACAACTACAACTACACTACTTTACACTACACTACTTTACAGTGGACTACACTACACTACAACTACAACTACAAGTACAGCACGCTACACCACACTACACTACATTACACTATGCTAATTACACCACACCACAGCTACAACTGCAACTACACTACACTAAATACAATTCCATTGCAGCTACAGCGCCGCTACACTACACTACAAGTACAACTGCACTACACCACACTACATCCAGGAGTTGTGAGGTGACCACTGCAACCATTGCAACCATTCCAAAAAACACAACTCCAACCACCTTTTGGTCCATCTGTGGATTCACTCTGCCATCCGTGATTCACAACAACCAACCTCTCTTCCAGTAGTACCGCACATGGCGGTGGCGGAAGTTTCAAAAATAGGAAACCTATAGGAGAGGTTGGTTGTTGTGAATCAGGGATGGCAGAGCGAAGCCACTGATGGACCGAAAGGTGCTTGAGGTCTCCTTTCTTTCGCTCTCTTTCTCTGACTATCTACCTACCTACCTATCTATTTTCTATGTATCTATCTATCTATCGATCTATCTATCTATCTCTCTCTTTCTTTCATTCAATGACCCAATCTATCTATCTATCTATCTATCTACCTATCTATCTATCTATCTATCTCTCTTTCATCTGTCTATCTGTCTAGCTGTCTACCTGTCTATCTATCTATCTATCTATCTCTCTCTCTCTCTCTTTCATCGGTCTATCTGTCTGGCTGTCTAGCTGTCTACCTGTCTATCTATCTATCTATCTATCTGTCTGTCTGTCTGTCTACCTATCTATCTATGGTGCACCTACCTACCTACCTACCTACCAATCGATCTATCTATCGATCTATCTATCTATCGATCTATCTCTCTCTCTCTCTCTTTCATCTGTCTATCTGTCTAGCTGTCTACCTGTCTATCTGTCTATCTATCTATCTATCTATCTGTTTGTCTGTCTGTCTATCCGTCTACCTGTCTATCTAGGGTGCAGTGTCATTCAGTCTAATGTAGTGTAGTGTACTGTAGTGTAGTGTAGTGGAATGTAGTGGAAGGTAGTGTAGTGCAGTGTAATGTAGTGTAGTGTAGTGTAATTTAGTGTAGTGTAAATTAGTGTCGGGGAGGGTAACGGAATGTAGTTGTAGTTGTAGTTGTAGTGTAGTGTAATGTAGTGAAGTGTAGTGGAAGGTAGTGTAGTGTAGTGTAATGAATACGCCTGCAACGAATTCTTCGGCATGCAATGAATTACGGATGCGGCAGCACGATCGTGTGCAATGAATGACGGCTGCTGATACGCCATCGTGCGGTCAGAAAAGACACACACGCTGGCCTGCAACGAATTCTTCGGCGTGCAATGAATCACGGATGCGGCAGCGTATCGCGTGCAATGAATTACGGCTGCTGATACGCCATCGCGCGGTCAGAAAAAACACACACGCTGGCCTGCAACGAATTCCATGTGCTGGTTGGCCATCGTGCGATCAGAAAAGACACACACGCTGACATGCCACGAATTCCGGCTGGTGATGTGACCTCGTACCGTCAGAGACGTGCCAACGGATGTTAGGGTTAAACAAACTTAGGCCTAAACGGATCTTAAGGTTCAAGGATTTCGGGGTCAGGGCATCGTAGGGTTAAAGGATTTAGTGTTAAAGGATTTGTGGTTAATCCACTTTGGGGTTAGAGGATTTTAGGGTTAAAATGGCGTAGGGTTAACAGACTTTGGCGTTACATCGTGATCGGATTATAAACACTAGTTAAAGGGATTTAGGCTTAAAAGCATCTTAGGGTTAAAGGATTTAGGGGTTAAACGGGCTTAGGGTTCAATGGGCTTAGGAATAAAGGATTTTAGTGTTAAAGGATTTTAGGGTTACGGACAGCTTAGGATTAAAGGATTTTAGGGTTAAAGGGATCTGAAGGTTACATGATTTAGGGGTAAAGCCTTCTTCGGCATGCTACGAAGTACGGATGCTGCAGCGCGATCGTGTGCAATGAATTACGGCTGCTGATACGCCATCGTGCGGTCAGAAAAAACACACACGCTGGCCCGCAACGAATGCCAAGTGCTGATGTGCCATCATGCGGTCAGAACAGACACACACGCTGGCTTGCAACAAATTCTTCGGCATGCAATGAATTACGGATGCGGCAGCGCGATCGGATGCAATTAATGACGGCTGCTGATACGCCATCGTGCGGTCAGAAAAAACACACTCGCTGGCCCGCAACGAATTCCAAGTACTGATGTGCCATCATGCGGTCAGAAAAGACACACACGCTGGCCTGCAACGAATTCTTCGGCATGCAATGAATTACGGATGCGGCAGTGCGATCGGATGCAATGAATGACCGCTGCTGATACGCCATCGTGCGGTCAGAAAAGACACACACGCTGGCCCGCAACGAATTCCAAGTGCTGATGTGCCATCATGCGGTCAGAAAAGACACACACACGCTGGCCTGCAACGAATTCTTCGGCATGCAATGAATTACGGATGCGGCAGTGCGATCGGATGCAATGAAGGACGGCTGCTGATACGCCATCGTGCGGTCAGAAAAGAGACACACCCTGGCCTGCAAAGGAATTCTTCGGCATGCAATGAATTACGGATGCGGTACTCAACCCGTACTAACCCGTGAGTTTTGCCAGGAAAAAAAACGCATCAGCATGCGAACTTGCTCCCGCATAGAATTCAAAACAACAATCAGACTTCAAAAATTATCAGGTTTTGGAAAGCCTCGGGTTTTGTGTGTAAACCCTGGGTATTTGAACAAAGCCTAGAAAAACTTTGGTTTTGGATTTGTGAGGTATATATACATATATATATATATAAATATCTCTCTCTCTCTCTCTCTATCTGTCTGTCTATCTATCTGTCTATGTCTCTACCCATCTATTTCTCTATTTATCTTGGTGTCTAACTATCTGTCTATGTGTCCATGTATCTATCTGTCTGTCTCGCCATCTATTTCTCTAGCTGTCGCTGTAACTATTTATCTACCTGTCTGTCTATCGGTCTATCTATTTATCTATCTGTCTGTCTGTCCATCTATCTATGTATCTATCTATGTGTCTATCTATCTATCAACCTATCTATGTGTCTATCTATCTGTCTATCTATCTGTCGATCTATCTATCTATCTAACTATCTATCTATCTATCTACCTACCTGTCTATCTCCCTCTCCCTTTCATCTCTCTATCTGTCTAGCTGTCTACCTGTCTATATGTGTTGCAGTGTCATTCAGTGTAATGTAGTGTGGTGTAGTGTAATTTAGTGTAGTGGAGTGTACTGGAGGAGTAATGTACTGTAATGTAGTGTGACTTCGAAGTGTGCTTCGCGCCACAACGGCGTACACTTTTTTCAACATCTGAACCTCCAAAAATGGTCCGAAACCCTAGTGTTTTGAACATTTTGACTTCGAAAAGTGGTCCGAGCATGGTGTGTTTTGTACATTTTGACTTCGAAATGTGCTTCGCGGCACAACGGCGTGCACTTTTTCGACATCGCAACTTCCAAAAGTGGTCCGGACCTGGTGTGTTTTGTACATTTTGACTTGGAAATGTACTTCGCACCACAACGGCGTGCACTTTTTCGACATCGCAACTTCCAAAAGTGGTCCGAGACCGCCAGTTTTTAACACTTTTGACTTCGAAATGTGCTTCGCGCCACAACGGCGTGCAATTTTTCATCGCTCCTGTGGCCAGCTGGCTCCGCACCCGCCGCTTTAGCGAGCCTACTTTTCGACCCTCCGGAGCCACAAATCATTGGAAAAACACAGTATTTCGCGACTTTCCTACCTTTTCGCGCATCTGTATCTTCTGTCTTCTTACTCTTTCTCTTCTGATCTTCTCTCTTCTAATCTTCCTCTTCTCTCTGCCTCGCCCTGCTCTGCTTTTCATCTCTCCATATTGTCGGAAGTTTGACTTCTAAACTTCCTTCGGATAGGTTTCCTATCTTTGACACTTCCGCCACCGCCTTGTGCGGTACTACTGGTAAATTAAGATTATGATCGTGTATATATATATATATATACATACGTAGCTTTGTCATGCCAGCATCACACTGTGTCATTTTAGAGACTGTGCCCTTGGAAATTGAGCAGGCTATCTCTCCTTTGCCACAAGACCTTGGCGATTTGATGTCATCTTTACGGTTGCGTCGGGTACAGGTGCCTTGATGTAGTCAATCTACGATTTGCTTCACAGTTTTCTCAGGCTCACCCTTACAGATTCTGCACCCTTGAAAATGAAGGAGGGATGCCCACTTTTCCTGTCAAGAAGGCCCGCATGTGAAGTGTATGAAGGGAGAAGGACTTTGCACCAGAATGAAATCTTTTCAAACATAAAAATCAGAACGGCAATACATTTCTATGTTCATTTCATTTGTCCAAGCTAGGTCGCACGCACCGCTGCACAAAATGTTCAGGCGAGGATTCTGTGTCTCCTGCGGCCGATGGTCTCATGTTACATCATCAAGATAACGTGCATATACACGAGCAATACTCGTCGAGTATACAAGATACACCGTTTTGACATGATTTGACACGTCTTTTGTAGTGCAAAGTGACGATTGTGACGAGAGACATCAAGAGACAACCACCCCATCCGGAACTCTCACGTGGGCTGGACAGACCGTACGATGCAAACAGTCAACTACTCCAGCGTCATGATCCACCTCGGAATGCTCAGCCCAAGTTCGAAGTCAAAACGGACGCCCAACCGGAAAAGTTTGTGTTTGAATTGAATGATTTACAGCAGAACTTCAAAGTGCTTACTATATGCCAAACTTTTGTGGATGCAGCACATTCTGTTGTTTGAAATCGATTTGCAGGAGACACAGGTGAAGAATGGCCAGTTGCATTCTGATGGAGCGGCAGATGGAGCTTCCAATCACGAGTGGCATTGGAACAACGAGAACTCCTGGAACCAATGGACAACAAATGAGCGCTCAAATGGAAATATTGGGGACGGCAATGGAAATGGCAATCAGATCAATCAGCAAATTTCTACTTGGAGTGCTTGGAATGCGAGCAATGTGATGATGGAGGATGATGATGACGAGACTTGGGGCAAGTGGAAACCCGATGGTCTCAAGGAGCATAAGGAGCCAGTTCCAGAACCCAAAGAACCTCCAGCACCTAAAGAACCTGATGTCAAGAGGCCAGTGGTGGTTTGGTTCTAGCACACAATTGGGGCTGATTGAATGCTGGGACGTTTAATTTCTCAAACTGTCCAGCCGTCGCATTCAGATTGACATTCACGAGAAAAGTTGGTGAAAGGATGTTTTTCCCCACCTGCCAGGTGAGGGTTGTTAGATTTTATCAGAGCTGTTCTCCTCCTCCTCCTCCTCCTCGGCTAGCTGTCCTCCTCCTCCTCCTCGTCCTCCTCCTCCTCCCCCTCTGGTTTCTCCTCGACCATGTCTGCATCAACTTCCACCTCCACTTCCGCCTTGCCAACTCTTCGCCAAGCTCTTTGCCAACTCTCTTCGCGAAGCTCTTTGCCAACTTCCCAGCTCAGTGTGCACTGGGACCTCAACCTGGGACCTGCCCAGCTCAGTGTGCACCGCTGGACCTCAAGCTCAGTGTGCACCGCTGGACCTCAACCAGGGACCGTCTCAGCTCAGTGTGCACCGCTGGACCTCAACCTGGGACCTGCCCAGCCCAGTGTGCACCGCTGGACCTCAACCTGGGATTTGCCCAGCGCAGTGTGCACCGCTGGACCTCAACCGGGGACCTCCCCAGCTCAGTGTGCACTGCTGGACCTCAACGGGCAGATAGAATGCCAGAAGATATGCCAGATAGAATGTCAGATGGAATGCCAGAAGATATGCCAGATAAAATTCCATGAGATATGCTAAATAGAATGCCAGAAGATATGCCAGATAGAATGCCAGAAGATATACCAGATAGAATGCCAGAAGATATGCCAGATAGAATGCGAGAAGGTATGCCAAATAGAATGCCAGATAAAATATCAGATAGACTGCCACAAGATATGCCAGATAGAATCCCAGAAGATTTGCTAGATAATATGCCAGAAGATATGCCAGATAGAATGCCAGAAGATATGTCAGATAGAATGCCCGAAGATATGCCAGATAGAATGCCAGAAGATATGTCAGATAGAATGCCCGAAGATATGCCAGATAGAATGCCAGAAGATTTGCCAGATAGAATGCCAGAAGATATGTCAGATAGAATGCCAGAAGATTTGCCAGTAAGAAAATGTATAAATGTCATGGTGGGGATCACACGAAGTAAAGTATTTTTTTTTATACAATTTAATGCATTTTTGAAGTAGTTTCATTGAATTTTCATGGCACAAATTTCACATCGTCCCAAGAAGGTAGTGTGCAGATGTGTGCAGATTGCCAGAACCTGCTATATATATATACATATATATATACACATATATATATATATACGCATGTATACATATATATATATATATTTATATATATAATTATTTATAATTATGTATATTTTTATAAATAAATAAATGAATAAATAAATAAATAAATATTATTTGTATATATATATATGAATAACTGTTTTTCATTTTTCTTTCTGGCATTTTCTGGAGAGTTGCCTTAGAGTCACTACATTGTGGCATCAGAGGTGCTGGATCCTTCGCAAATGTGGAAGTTCTCTGTCAAAATTTGCTGACTCGCAAATTTGCATTTGAATAATTGTAATATATGTATAATAACTAATATATAAATATGTACACATAGCTGCTTTTCTTTACATGTATAATGTGTTATACTGTACCAACATAGTACAATTGGTTGTTCTTCTTCTTCTTCTTATTCTTTGCTCTGCTTTCTGATCGTTGTGTCTCAGGCTTTGTCCTGAATGCTCATGTTTTAACCCAATCACCTGGAGTCCTCTTCCTTAAACACATCACTTCAATGTACTTCCTTGAGGGTGAAAGGTGAGACTTGACATTTTCCGATGTGCGTCCTCTGCAAGCCACTTTCCTTCCAACTTCAAAAGAAAAGGTACTGGTTTTGTCTCGGCCTCTGCAACCTCATCATTCTGCATGATTTTCCGTTCTTGATGTAGCCTGCTGCTTGTCTGTTTTTTTTCCCCTCTCTCTGTGTTCATGGCAATCTACTAATGCAATGACAGAGAGGGTTCGCTACCTAATTATTTCTTTCATGGAAGCGGTCGTCCGGTCCAAAGGATTTGAAACTCCGAGAACAATCCAGCTTGCGGCGCAAAGTGTCCATGTTCAACGTCCATTTGTCATGTTGTCGCGGAAATCACTTAATCATTTGCATTTGATGCGGGATTTCATTGGATTTTATGCAATGCGACGCAGTATGCGACGCAGTATGCGACGCAGTATGCGACGCAGTATGCGACGCAGTATGCGACGCAGTATGCGAAGTGTGTTCATCTCGCGACGCGGAGGCCAAGAACGGAGAGCCAACAGCCGCAACAGCCGCAACAGCCGCAACAGCCGCTGACACCTCCAGGAGATCAGGTTGGTCATGGTTGGCCATGGTTGGTCGATGTCAATAGGGAAATGTAACTTTGAAATGTAGCAATTTTGTTGGTTCTTGTCCCTGAAGATTTTGAAGACTCTCGACATCTCTCGACCTTAGCCTTCATTGCTGGCAACCTGTGAATTCTTCCAGGCACCCCCTTCAGCATGGAAAAGAATGGAATCTACTCGGCAAGTTTGAACCTCAACTGCCCCTCAGGTCCTTCAGCAATCCTTGGCTGGGAAGACGTATGCGTTACTGGGATCCTCAATCAATGTGTCAGTGTCCCTCTCAGGCCGGAGTTTTTTACTACTTCAACACAACCACTATGCAGACGCAGGCCAGGAATAGGAGAAAAATGGAAATCCGAGATTGATGTCGGATTTCAGCTTATGCCGTAACTTATGGCCAATTTGATGGAGAAGATTGGACAACGGACAAGATGCAGATCTCACCAGAGGTAGAGCCACCTCCTCCATGGGAGAAGAAGCAGTCCAGACGAGATCCCAGTATACTGTACTACTGGACACGGCAAGGGGGGTATTCCTGGCACCCTCTTTGCGGGTTTTTCTGAGCTTAACCTCGAAGAACTCGCAGACCTTCTAGCCAATAGGAAAAGTTGATTGTAAAGTCCATTGTCTCATGTTGTATTCAGAAGCTTTGGTTTTTATACCCCAACAACGTGAGCTAATGGAGCTTTCAGCCCAGAATAGCTCCGATGTGCACTGATGTAGAGCCAGGTCAGGTTCAACAGGGTTCCGGAGAAGGTTCCGGAGAAGGTTCCGGAGAAGGTCTGGGAGGCTTTGATGCAGAGCCAGGTCAGGTTCAACAGGGTTCCCGAGAAGGTTCCGGAGAAGGTCTGGGAGGCTTTGGTGCAGAGCCAGGTTAGGTTCAACAGGGTTCCGGAGAAGGTTCCGGAGAAGGTTCCGGAGAAGGTCTGGGAGGCTTTGGTGCAGAGCCAGGTCAGGTTCAACAGGGTTCTGAGAAGGTTCCGGAGAA
This sequence comes from Cladocopium goreaui, assembly GCA_947184155.2. Classification (NCBI taxonomy): domain Eukaryota; class Dinophyceae; order Suessiales; family Symbiodiniaceae; genus Cladocopium; species Cladocopium goreaui. Next base: position 470,135 of record CAMXCT020004312.1, read on the forward strand.
GGTCTGGGAGGCTTTGGTGCAGAGCCAGGTCAGGTTCAACAGGGTTCCGGAGAAGGTTCCGGAGAAGGTCTGGGAGGCTTTGGTGCAGAGGAGAAGTTCCGGAGAAGGTCTGGGAGGCTTTGGTGCAGAGCCAGGTCAGGTTCAACAGGGAGAAGGTCTAGGAGGCTTTGGTGCAGAGCCAGGTCAGGTTCAACAGGGTTCCGGAGAAGGTTCCGGAGTGGGAGGCTTTGGTGCAGAGCCAGGTTAGGTTCAACAGGGTTCCGGAGAAGGTCAGGTTCAACAGGGTTCCGGAGAAGGTTCCGGAGAAGGTCTGGGAGGCTTTGGTGCAGAAGGTCTGGGAGGCTTTGGTGCAGAGCCAGGTTCAACAGGGTTCCGGAGAAGGTTCCGGAGAAGGTCTGGGAGGCTTTGGTGCAGAGCCAGGTTAGGTTCAACAGGGTTCCAGAGAAGGTTCCGGAGAAGGTCTGGGAGGCTTTGGTGCAGAGCCAGGTCAGGTTCAACAGGGTTCCGGAGAAGGTTCCGGAGAAGGTCTGGGAGGCTTTGGTGCAGAGCCAGGTTCAACAGGGTTCCGGAGAAGGTTCCGGAGAAGGTCTAGGAGGCTTTGGTGCAGAGCCAGCTCAGGTTCAACAGAGTTCCGGAGAAGGTCCCGGAGAAGGTCTGGGAGGCTTTGGTGCAGAGCCAGGTGAGGTTCAACAGGGTTCTGAGAAGGTTCCGGAGAAGGTCTGGGAGGCTTTGGTGCAGAGCCAGGTCAGGTTCAACAGGGTTCCGGAGAAGGTTCCGGAGAAGGTCTGGGAGGCTTTGGTGCAGAGCCAGGTTCAACAGGGTTCCGGAGAAGGTTCCGGAGAAGGTCTAGGAGGCTTTGGTGCAGAGCCAGCTCAGGTTCAACAGAGTTCCGGAGAAGGTCCCGGAGAAGGTCTGGGAGGCTTTGGTGCAGAGCCAGGTGAGGTTCAACAGGGTTCCAGAGAAGGTTCCGGAGAAGGTTCCGGAGAAGGTCTGGGAGGCTTTGGTGCAGAGCCAGGTCAGGTTCAACAGGGTTCCGGAGAAGGTTCCGGAGGCCTGGGAGGCTTTGGTGCAGTGCCGGGTCAGGTTCAACAGGATTCCGGAGAAGGTTCCGGACAAGGTCTGGGAGGGTTTGGTGCAGAGCCAGGTTAGGTTCAACAGTGTTCCGGAGAAGGTTCCGGAGAAGGTCTGGGAGGCTTTGGTGCAGAGCCAGGTCAGGTTCAACAGGGTTCCGGAGAAGGTCCCGGAGAAGGTCTGGGGCAGAGCCAGGTCAGGTTCAACAGGGTTCCGGAGAAGGTTCCGGACATCTGGGAGGCTTTGGTGCAGAGCCAGGTCAGGTTCCACAGGATTTGCGGCTATTTGACTCACGGAAACCCAGCTGAGGTGTTTCCAGCACTTGGCTTCGCGGCACGCTTCAGAAAGATTTGTAAAAATAAAAGGTTGCGGCTGTTGGGGATCCCACCGAAGCTTATTAATTATTTTTTGTGCAATGCTGAATTTCTTCAGCAGCTGTCCTATATTCTGCAGCATGCAACCCCATCCCTTCTGTCCAAGAAGTTGACCTGCCAGCCACTCACATCCATCCTGAAAATCTGTGTATCATTGTGCATACCTACTTTTATAGACGAGAAACATTTTGCAATCATGGAAACAATGTAGTCCAGACAAGAAGGATAAAAAAAAACACAAACTTCTAGGATCTTCTAGGTATTGGAATGTATTGGATAGATTTGGATGGTGTTGCAGGAATCAGACCACCCAAACCTGAGGAAACCGTCCCCCATCCGCGAGGAATCCGGTGACAAACCAAACCTCCTTGGAGAAACCTCTGATATGAGTCGACATGTGCTGTCGGCATATGTTCTCAATCTCCACATGAGGCTGATTTGGTTAGACGAGTGTCTACAAGAAGTGGATCCGTCATGCCACATTGTGCATATTCAAAGCTATCTGTGCCCCACAGTGCCTTAGCAGTGTCTTAGCCTGCTTGTAGCTCTTAGAGTCCTAGAGTGCCGCTGAAAGGCACGGCAGTCCACTCCAGATTTGAACCTGGTGTGTTTGGATTTGCATCCGAACCATTGGGAAAGACTGGATGTGTGCGATGTGTTTCAAAAGGTGACCTTGCCTGAATGTCCCTGCGTTTCCTTCTCGTGGATGCAATTTCTCTGCCGAGGCTTTCAGACTGAATTTCAAATTTCATGTTCACCGAACCAAAACCAACAAAGCCGGCAAAGATTTGAGATAATAACAGGATGCTCAAAGTTTCGGTTTCAGCTGTTTCTGCAAAAAAAAACAGCTGCAGCTGTTTTTCTCAGAAGCTGGGGGCATAGCAATTTGTCCCCAGGTGCCGTTCTTGTCCGTTCTCGTCCCAATGCTTTGATCGTTTTTTACAAAACCTTTCGCCTAGCTTCGGCCGTGAGGCAGATGCCAAATGAGAAGCTTGCGCATGGGGCGCATGGAGATCTCCAACATATGGATTGGACAAAGTCCCTCAGACTAAGTCTGTGGGAAAGATAGATGTCCATTATCTTCCATTCAGTCCTTCCCCAAAAGATGTGAAAATACCATCAACTTAAATCACGAGAGCAAACTTGTATAATCGGTGATGGTTCCAATAACTGCTACTTCGAAACAATTTCTGCCCATCTTGCGGGAATAGAGATTGACCCATAATTTGCCTAGCTTGCTGTGATGTGGTGATTACATGTGATTACGTTAGATGCTTTCTTGGATCTATTTTCTTACTTCCCTCCTTGCTTTTGTTGGTCCGAGCATCTTAACAGTTTGTTGCAAGGGCATGGCATGGAAAAAGCGTTCATTGATGTTCCCGAGGAAAACCGTTAAATTCACAGCTAGTGTTCAAGATAGAGTATAGACAACAGGGTGCTGATGCATTGTACGTACTGTATACATTGCATCTGCAGTATACTATATATTAATCTATATTACATAGTATTATATATACATTGCTTTATTATGATTTTATATATGGACGCTTTGAGAGAGAATGACTTCAGAGTTTTGAATATGTATATTGTATGTAGGAATGAATTTTAATGCAATGCAATGCACTGTAGTGCAATGTCAGGTAAAGTCTTGCCAAGTTATGTTATCATTGCATCCAATGGAATGCAACGTAATGTAGCCGATCGGAGCGCAAGGTAAGGGAAGACAAACTATGACAAACTAAGGCAATGTGTAGAACTGAAAATCCCACCGGATTGCGGCCTAAAGGTTGGAAACGTGTTGGAATCAGAAAGATTGCAACACGTAACTCGATTGTGCACATCTAATACATCTATATTATCCATCATTATCCACTGTTTTCCTAGGTTCTTATACGCACTGTACATTTTGGGGTTTGTCTTCTTTTTTTGCGACCTTCGCAAGTTCGAAGCTACCCATCGAGTGCTTTGCCCCGGGATCTTTGTTTACAATGCCAGGGCTATGGGAAATCACCAGACAGAGGAGCAGCTGCGGGCCTTTCTGGCTGAATATCCAGCAGATCTGCGCAGAAAGGTCCAGGAGATGCGACAGGCGTGATTCGTGCAAGTCGTGCAAGTCGCGTGAGTTGCGTGAGTCGTGTGAGTCGCGTGGTTCGTCAATGCAATGTGTACAGGGAGACGCGGTCACACGGCCCCTTTGGACACCGCTGATTTCTGTCAGAGCAGATGAAACATGTGCATACATAATCATACATATGCAGCAGTCTGTGCACACCCAATAAATCACAATAAGAGTCAAGAAGGAGAGTGCATTGGATAGTTGGATTCAAGCCAAGCAAGTGACAGGCAAAACTTGCTGAATGATGCTGAATGAACACTGAACGATACTGAACACTGAAAGTTGTTTTTTTCGTCGAAGTTCTCTCGGGTCCATGCGCTCCCAGTCTTTTTGCTGTGCCACGTTTGCCTTGGAGGCATTGGAGAGCGCAGACTACGAGCGGCTTCAGGAAGCTGCGCAGCAGGCGTGAACATTATCATCGCGTGTAGCACAATCCATATGGGAGCCGTCCGTAAAAGCAGGTCACAAATTTATGAATTGATGCGTTTACTTTGCTTTGCGCGATTGCTAAAACCTGCATCGCGATAGGCTGAGCGATTGGTTGGCAATTGGTTATACGGCTACCACCCTATTACTACTACTACTACTACTTCTACTACTACTACTACTATTACTACTACTACTACTGCTACTACTACTACTACTACTTTTACTACTAGTACTGCTACTAGTACTGCTACTAGTACTGCTACTACTACTACTACTACGACTACTACGACTACTACGACTACTACGACTACTACGACTACTACGACTACTACTACTACTACTACTAGTACGAGTACGACTACTACTACTACTACTTCTACTACTACTACTACTACTACTTTCGAGACCAGAACCATGCCAATAATTGACATGGCCGCGCGGATTCCGCGCGCGCGGCGGAATCCGCGCAGATGTTTTCAGGTCAGAAGGACATTCAAGCTAGCTCCAATTGAAAACAGGTCAGAAACAGGTCAGAAACAGGTCAGAAACAGGTCAGAAACACCAAAAAGGCAGCACTTGCCTAGCATCCCATCCATCCATCCATCCATCCATCCATCCATCCACCTCAGCTCTCATCATTGCTACTAATACTACTACTCCTGCTACTACTACTACTGCTACTACTACTGCTACTACTGCTACTACTACTACTACTACTCCTACTCCTATTCCTACTCCTACTCCTACTCCTACTTCTACTCCTACTCCTACTCCTACTCCAAACGCAACCTCTCTCTCTCTCTCTCCCTTGCCTATTCCCTCACCCTCCTACCAGAACTCCTTATTCCAATTTCCACTACCACTACTGCTAGTGCTACTGCTACTGCTAGTGCACTGTGAGTTTTCCGGACCGTTTCCGGACCGCACAAGCTTATTTTGCTCCCAAATTTGAAATCGAATGCGTTCACGCATGGATCCTTACTCTCATTACTAGATTTGCTACTCCCCCCAGCACTACCACCACACCCGCTGCTACTGCACCACCCTGCACCACCACTACCACTAGTACACCTAGGAATTTCTGCTCTTGCTTTTAAATCCAATTGCACTCGTGTGAAGGGTCAGAAACGAGTCAGAAACCAGTCAGAAACCCGTCAGAAACCGGCCAAACGCAATCTCTCTCTCTCTCTCTCTCTCTCCCTTGCCTATTCCCTCACCCTCCCATCAGAACTCCTACGCCTACTCCTATTGCAATTTCCACTACCACTACTGCTAGTGCTACTGCTACTGCTAGTCCTGCTGGTACTACTGTGAGTTTTCCGGACCGTTTCCGGACCGCGCAAGCTTATTTTGCTTCCAAATTTGAAATCGAATGCGTTCACGCATGGATCCTTACTCCCACTACTAGATTTGCTACTACTCTTAGTACTACCACCACCCCCGCTGCTACTGCACCACCACTACCACTAGTACACCTAGGAATTTCTGCTCTTGCTTTTAAATCCAATTGACACGAGTTCCGCTGAAGGGTCAGAAACGAGTCAGAAACCAGTCAGAAACCCGTCAGAAACCGGTCAAACGCAACCATCTGTTTCCCCTCCCTCCCTCTCTCTCTCTCTTTCTCTCTTTCCCTCCCTCTCCCTTTCTTCCCTTGCCCTGCTACTAGAACTCCTTCTCCTATTCCTACTCCTACTCCTACTCCTACTCTTACCCCTCCTACTACTACTACTACTACGACTAGTACTACTAGTACGACTAGTACTACTAGTACTACTAGTACTACTAGTACTACTAGTACTACTAGTACTACTAGTACTACTGCTGCTGGTACTACTGTGAGTTTTCCGGACCGTTTCCGGACCGCGCGAGCCTATTTTGTTCCCAAATTTGAAATCGAATGCGTTCACGCATGGATCCTCATTATATAATACATAACTTATATTTTATGTATATGATCTGATCAACGAAGAACAAACCCTTCCGCGATTGCTCACTGTGGTACCGCGGTTGCTGCGCGATTGGCTGAGCGATTGAGGGCTGTCCGGGAAAAGGTATTTTGGACAACCCCCATATCAACAACTTTGTGCCCAAACAGCCCCGAAGACAGATTTTTGCTGGCCTTCTTGACGTTTCATTTCCATTCATTTCCTGCTTCTAAACATATGGAAGAGTCTGTTTGATTGGTGCAAGAGCTTGCAAGACTAACCAAGTCATTTGGCGCTATGCATGGGTGGGTTCTCAATTGTACTGGTACCGTGCTGTTGGTGAAAACTTGTTGGTTCGGACCGGTTCTGACCGGATTTTCAGCTTGTGTAGCTTTTCCCAGATTGAAAATTCAGGTCATGGGATCTGCGTCCTTTGTTGGTGCAATGCGGCTCCACGATTTCGTGTCAGACCTTGTGGAGGCACCAACAAGAAACGTTTGGACAAACGCATCAACTTAATTCAACTTATATATCATTATATATCTTATACCAGGTTCGTATCTACTGTATGGCAGCTGTATCGAAGATACATGGCAGGTTCAAAGACTGAGATAGACCGCATACTTGGGTGCACTGGGTGCACTGGGTGCGATGTCTTTTGAGTGTTTGGAATCCCTGATCTGCTTGTAGTGTGCAGCGGTTTTCGCCAGCTAGGCGCTCGACCTGGACTCTGCAAAAGTGTCAATTGCAGACAAGACGGCAAAGGCAGCTGAAGAGGCATTGGTATCATTGGTATCATTGGTCGATAATAGTTGATGTGTAGCAACCTGCAGCCGTCGCGGGGACATGTACAGCCTATCGGCCATGATTTTTACGGATGTTTTGCAGTTTTTTCTTGCTGTTTGATAGGCATCCACAAGGATCTTGCAATGTATTGATTTGTGGTGTATCTTCGGCAATGAACTTTTTGGGTTGGAATTCCGTTTGATATGTTTGATCAGATGGGAGTTGCCAGTGGGATGGCTGGAACTCATAGCTTTAGCTGCGTTAGCCGCTTTAGCTGTTCAAATCTGGCAGAGCAAGTGCGAAGCCTTTCTTCTGTGGAGGCTGAAGAGCTGGAGAGGGAACTTGTCAAAGCTGGATTCACCCAGGACTATGACATGCAAAAGATATGTCTAAAAGAGGACAGCAAGGCGTCAGAATGTGTCACAATGTGTCACAATGTGTCACAATGTGCAAAGTGTATGTTTTTTTTGCCACTGGATTGCCATATCCTGAGGGTGTGTATACGGCAGGAGAATCCGACCAAGGCGGAGAACGGCGCGTCCAAGAAGGGCCAGGCCAGAGTCCAGAGATGATAGAGATGGTCAAGGTTCAAATGCAAACGAGGCTCTTTGATGTTTTGGATAGATGCTTGTGTTTTCCTCATTTGACACATGCGGAGACTGTCCAAGTTTCCCCATTTTTGGGGAAGAAGTCAGTGTTTTTTTTGCGGCTTTGCTGTGCCATTGCGGGGTGGCTTCAATGCAATTACGTAGTGATTTGAACCTTTTAGAGAAGGTCCCAACTATCCAGAAGGTTCCACGGATTTGGATGGATTTGTAAGGTTCCGGCCACATCTGGGAAAGCTTCGGACGGCTGTTCTGAAAATCTTGAGAAGGTTCTTGCCAAGCTTGAGAGCATGTTTTGAGCACACTTTTTGGCAGTGCGATCCTGTTGCTGCATGCGATATCTAGCCTATCTATAGGCTTGCCCCTTCCCTTCTTCTTTGCGGCCAAGCATTCTTTGGAGGTTGCGCACTGCGAGATACTTTCCTTGAGTTGAATTTGATTGAATTTGTCCTCCTGTCTGGATTTGGACATGTTCCGGCAGCAAAACCATTGCGAAGAGCCATTCTACGTGTAAACTCCATGTAGGCTCAAGTCGTATCAATTGGCCACAGGGCCTATGTGCGAGCGGTGTTTTGGATGTTTTTCGCATTTTTTCGCCTTTTTTGTCATCTATTTCTTTTGCTCCATTGAACGCTTGTTTTTCGAAGACTTTCACTTTGGGACCTATCATTTGGATCTCTGTTTGAACTTCCGATAGAAAGGGTGAACCTGTGCTTGGCTTAAAATGTTCTCCAGGGGGGTGTTTAGTAGATCAAAGTGTTCTCGTGCTGCGCATGTTGTTGGGGCACCTTAGGAAACAATTCTATAGTGAACCCAAGAGAGCTACATAAGAGTTACGCTATAGGCTCCTCATTTTCAGATATTTGGTGGCTCATAAGAGCATTTTATAGTGGTAGTTTCAAGGACAAAATTGTTTTGGGGTTCCCTCATTTAAAGGAACTCTCATTGGACACAAGGAATGCACACCTACTAGAATTCGAATGAATTTGATACGGACAACCATAAATATGTTTTTTTTTGAAGAAACATGTGTGTCTTTCGGTAAAATATGTGTTTTAATGCATTTACGTTGTTTGAACATTTTCATTTTTTGAGTTTCAATGGGCATTAACGGGCATTCGGCATTAGTTTTTGAGTTCAAATCAGCCGAGTACAAACAAAATGTAACCTTGGGATTTCCATTAATCTAATCAACCTTTCAGGGAACACAAAAGCACGGCTCAGAGATGTTTTACCACGATTGTCATGACCAGAGCTATGGGCTATGGAGCAACAAAAAGGATCCCAATTCCAAGCTTAAAATGCAACTGATTGATTTCGATACTAACTCTGTCTCACATTATTCATCCTTAAAGTCTCTACATAGAAGTTTTTTTTTTCGATTTTTGTTTTGGCTCTTCTGGAGGGGGACCCAGTAGGCTCTACAAAAATGCTTGTGCACGCTTTTGTTATTATAAAATGCATTTAGGAGGTCTGCCCTAGAATGATCAAAGCGGATTTGGCTGCTTCAAGGGCGGTTCCAAGAATCACCAAGAATCACCGCTACAATGCCAATTACACATTGAATCTCAGCTTTGTTGAAAGGACATCTGTGGATCTTTTGAACTGAGGTGAAACTCCACTTCACTATTGGAGAAAACGAGCACGAATCTAGTGTCGGATGCATTTGCATTGTAATCACCAAAAGAGGTCAGACAAAGCACGGCTCAGATTCTTAATTTGATCACCATTGCCGAAGCTATGGGCAACAAAAAGGGTCTCAAGTGTACAGTATACAGCGTGAGACAATTCTTGTATTTAGATAATCAGTTTCACATTTTTCCTCCTTAACGTCTTAATATACAAAAACATGTCATGAAAATGCCTTTCGATCTTGTTTTGGCTTTTCTGGAAGGGGCCCCAGTAGGCTCTACAACATGTTTGTGCACGCTTTTCTTACTAAAAAGTGCAATGCGCATGACAAAGCTTACACAGGGAACTAGGAAATCTGCTTTAGAGGGGTCAACACACACATTGAATCTACGCTTTGTGGTTGAAAAGGAGCTCTGAGCATGGATTCTTTGACTGAGGCAAAATTCAACTATGGGACTGGCAAAAGAGCACGAACCTATGTAATTAAGTAATATTAAATAGTAGAATTGGATGCATTTGGATCGCAATGACCAAAAAAGCTCAGACAAAGCACGGCTCAGAGATATTGCTCACGACTGTCAGAACTGTGGAGCAACAAAAAGGATCTCAAGTGTACTTAAATCAAATTGTTGATTTGAAACAAAATCTCTTCCACCTGTTTCTTCTTTAACGTCTCGACAAAAAAAGTGCCTGTTCCAACTTGTCTTGGCACAGAAGATCCTTTTAGAGTAGAAAAATGCACGTAAAGACGTTAGATCGGCCACGTCTGACAACAACATGCGAGAAAACTGATCAAACATAGTTTCCATTATAGAATGCGCAGCTGGGGGTACTTGAGTTTCGATGTTGAGATCATGTTGGCTACCCTAACCAAGTCGTGCTTGACAAGTATATAGGAACTTGTAGATCTCCCATGTTGATGGATATACAGGAGAACAGCCTCATTTTATAGCGTCAGTTTCCAGACTGTGCTCGGCATTCTGTAGTTGTGAAAATTGCTTTCTATAGCTCATGCTAGATGGCTTATAGCTGCAGCTACAGCTACAGATTGTCTAGCGCATCTTCACCCTGGCAAAGCACAGGGGGATTCATTTGGAGTCTTTAAATGTCATGGAAATAGTATGTGTTTGTGATCGCAACAAGTAGGTGTTGAAAGTTATTCATCCTTTTTGGGTTGGGAACCACTCAAATATTTCAAATTACCTATCCTTTTAGGGCTGACGCTGGATACCTGACGGATAGATGAAGGCCGCTGGCTACAAGAGACAACTGTAACTAAAGTTCCTGGTATCACTTGTCTTCATAGAAAAGTGGTCTCGTTGCCGCCGTGTTTGGCCTCACTGCTGCTTCCTTTCCATTTTCCTTTCCTCATAGACTTTATTGCGCCTCACTCGAGATACATGCTGTGCCATTTGGACTTGCAAATACAATCTCAAACAATGAGATTACCCGACTATGTTGTGTCACGAGGAACTTTGATTTTGTGAACTGTCAGCCTCACTAGATGCATGCTGTGGCATTGGGATTCTTCACAGGGCGCAATGTCTCGCTCAGATTTGTCAGATGTTAGATTCAGTCTGAATGCAGGCTGTGCCATTCGGATTTACGTAATTGACTTCTCGCGGGTTGATATGACTTCTCTCCGACGGTGGTAATTTGACTTCTCGCAGGTTGATGTGACTTACACAAACCCGATGCTGGTGCTATGAATGTGAGTCCGTACTTTGGGCAGAAGATGCTTGTGCTCCATTATCTTCTTTTTTCCAGAGATTCCCAGCTTGGGTAGGTGGATGGTGTGTGTTGACTGAAAATCAATTTTGCGTGCTGAATTTATAGTTTGCATGTGGTGATGCAGAGTCGGTGCTGCCTGCTCACCTCCCGAGAGCCCACCAGCCCAAAGCGGGAAATTGCGTTGAAGTTCAAGAAGCGGAGAAGACGAATGGGTTGCGGAGTACAGAGACGTTGCTTTTTACACATTTTCACATCTTTTCCAGTTTCGAGAGGACTCAGGAGGCTTGCGGATGACTGAAAACCAGCCTTCTGTTGATAGTGTCCTGACAGGCTTCGTGGCGACTCTGGCTCCATAATTTTTTTCACATGTTTGCACTTCCTGTGAAGTCGGTTTGACCTGGTTGACAGTTTTCATGAATCTAGCAGGCTTACTGCGCCCTGCTGTAGCTCAAGGTTCGCTGCGCGCAAGCAGTTTCTTGAGCAGCAATTTGGGCTTTAACTTGGGCGGGCACTGGCGAAAATACAACATGGCGTGGCGGCGTGCCCAACGTTGCAACATACTTTCTATATTTATGTATACGTCATCATCAAGTCTTCATTAACTTATTGAATTCATTATTGAATTCATTTGGCAACTGGGGGCGATTAAGTTTAGAATTGAAGGACGAAGGCATTGTTGGGGTTTATGTGTACCAAATATAGGTGCCATAGGCAAAGTAGAGCTTCCAAGGCGCAGTCATGATACTGTATCAGTTCTGACCGCAGTTCTGACCGAGCTCTGATCCTCAACGATATTTGTTTCATTTGATTTCATCCTGTTTCCAAACCGTTCACAGACTTGACAGAGATGCGACATCCTTGCTGCATGGCCTCGAGGCCCCTTAGTGACAGCTGAAGGTGCCGGAGCTGCGATAGCGTCGGAGAATCGGAGAATCGTTTAGGATACAGAGATAGCATGGGATGGATGATGGATGCTACGATACATAGCTTCAATGTGTTCAATGCCTATACTGTAGCTGGTCCAATGCATTTGCCAACGATGTGGATTGTCGACCAATGCGAATACCATGTGCACTCTTGGAGGGTCAGTTTCACTGAGACGTGGGTCAACCATTTTCACCAAAGCAGGAGCAAATAGTGGATGCGGTACAGCATACTGGGCATATCTGGGCATCATATGCAGTCCTGTAGGCTGCTGTCATGTGCAGACAATACCTGGGGCATCACTCGATGTTTAAGATCGTGGTGAGCTCCTTGCACAGCTTGGCTGTTGGGCAGCGGTGCTTGCAAAACAGCTAAATTGCACGTTTGTCAACGCGTGGCTCAGAACAGGGCTTTGCGCTATTTTGTGCAGCGTGTAAATTTCGGGCTTCATGCTGTGTCAACATGCTCCAACAATCAGCCCTATGGTTGCCTGCTTTCTTTGCCCCTTCATTTGAACACATTCCTTACATGTAACTTTAATTCAGACCCCTAATGAATTACTGACGCCGCCAACGCAAGACATATCGCAAAAAGAGGGCACTTCATGGCTTGGGGAAGACTCGCTGCAGTATCTCGGGCATGCGTGAAGGCTGGCCTTGTATTGGAAGGAGGTTTTATAGCAGCTAGGGACTTTGATGTCTGGGTAAGCCATGTATCACCATGCCATCTACAACCCACAGAACTGAGGGCTGAAAAAGACTTGACCGAATTGACTGCCAGTGACATGACTCATGACGGACTCATGGCATGGTTTGTGCCTTTCGCTTTTATAAATCCTGTATACTGCTTCAGATTGCTTGAGGCTCTCCCAGCTGTCTCAGTTGGAGCTGCAGTCAGCATGAAACCTGCAGCATGCAGCTCTCGCGACAAGGCGTGGGTCTTAGGACGCTCTAGTTTCATCCTGCAAGAGCTGCAAGAGATATCAAGAGATGTTGTATATTCTGTGTCACTGCATCATGTACAAACATGCATTCAGGACAAAACCAGCGCGTTGAACGATTGTGTGATTAGCATGCATTCAGTATTCATGGATGAAGAGCTGGCAACAAATAGGTAGTATAGGATGCGCAGTTTTGTGTGTTGCCTTGGTTTGCGTATGGTTTCTTGATTTGCAAGGTGTCCTTTGTTGTCTCAGTGTCATTGTTTGCTGTTTCTTCAGCCTCCTAGGTTGCCTTTGCTTTCAGCGGTTTCTGGAGATTTCCATGCCTTTTGTTTTTGTTGGCTTTTGCAGGGGTTTACGCTTTTGTGGATTTCCTAATTTGTTTGGTTTCCATGTTGTTTGAAGTTTCCTTGCCTCCACCTCGGAGCCTGGACTAATTTGGGTTTACCACATTCACAGGTGTTTCTATTGCGTGACTTTTGCTCCTCCACATGTTATTTTCCTTGCTATCCACTGGTGCCCATGGGTGGGCTGTTTCTCTCTTGGTTTCATTGTCTTGTTGGCTTGTTTTGGTTCCACGGTTTTCTCAGCTTTCTTTGGCTGTTTTAAGTGTCCTTTAGCGCTTCAGGTCTTTCTGGGTTTACATTGAAGTTTACATGATCCTTTTTTTCAGCTTTTTTTGGTTTTCAAAGTTCCCAAGTTTCCCGTACAACCCTATTTCATGGGTTTCCTGCCTCAGTTGGTTTCCAACGTTTCCACGTTTTCTCCATGCTTTCTTGGTTACTTGCACACTGGTCAAGTCGCAAGACACAAAATATAGAATTCATTTTTTTTCTTCAAGACATCTTGTGGTTCCCATCATGTGCTTGTGGTATCTTGTGGTGGTGTAGCAAAATCCATCTCCACCCTGGCCCGCAAACAAGAACTTTTTTTTGGGTGGGAACCTTTTGGGGCCGATCTAAGTTCGATCCAGGTTTCGTCCGGGCGGGAATCAGGTGCAGTAAACTGGAGCCGCGCCCGGGTAGCGCTTGGATGGAGTCTCTCACCAGAATGCCGGTTTCGTAGGGCCCACAACAGTCTCAATCCCACGATGCCCTGGTAACACACCTTGCAGACCATGTGTTGCAAATTCAGTGTCCTGCAGTGCAGCATCGATTTGTCTCGTACATCTGTCAATAATGGTTTTGTTTGCTCTTTACAACACAGCCCTCTTTGCCTGGTTGGTGTTTGTATTGCTGGTTGGTGTTTGTATTGTCCTTTCTTTGATCAGGCAACATTTCAGCACACAGAACCAGAATCGTATCATCTCATGATTGGAACTCTGTCGTCCTTGGCCCACAAATGGTGATTGAAATTGTGATTGCCATGAGATGCGGAAAGTACAGTCAAGTAATTTGCCGATATTAGCCTCATTTGCTCAGCCGAGCAAAGTCTTGCAATGACAGACATGTCCCAGCAATCCACGGTTCAATTATAGTTATAGAATGTGTAATATATATATATAATATTATAATATACCTAAAACACACCTGGCCAACTGCGCGGAATGTCCATCCAATTTGTGAAAACACATCCATACCTTTGTTCTGCAGCATATTTGCTTGAGGCTATTGTTTGGATCCCATGTTTTACAAAGAATAAAATCTCATGAAGTTCTGTTTGAAGAAGTTCTGACGATTCAAACAAAACTATATATCGCTATGTACACCATGTCGCGACACGTTCTTCACATCACCATTCAGCTTCGTTTGGAGTAGAATTTAGTGATGGAGATGTGCCGAATCAGTTCCTGACCTCGAGCTCTGAGGCAGACAAGCAGCATGTTGCATAGCTGAAGACGACAGAGTTGCAGGCAAAAACGCATCAACGGTGAAAGACACGACTTCATTTTTTTGGAGCCAAATCACCTAGAGACCAAGGCTTTTTGGATCGGAGGATCATCGCAAGGTTGCAGCAAGACGCTGCCCTGCAAATTCGATTTTTACGGTGGGTTGCCCAGAACACGATGAACACGCATGCCGTGATTACGACCTGATGTCTCTTTAGATGTCCTCTGCAATGTCTGCGAGCAAGCCCCAACTCGGAATCTCTCAGCAGTTCAAACTTCCTGGAGTTTCGGTCTGCATCCAAGGCGGAGTCATTGTAGATCCAGCTGCTGTTCCTGCCGACGAGAACACCTTCCGCAACATTTTGGTTTCTCGGCGGACAAGCACAGCCCTTGTTCAGACTCCTTCTTGACATTTGCCCATAGCCAAACACTGGAAGACGCTCTCTTGCACTTCTTTTTGCACCCCTTTTCTCTTTATGCCTCACAGCCGGCCAGGGTCATGGTGGGGCAAGATTGCGGATATGTGATTTTTGTGATTGTTGTGATTGTTCTGATTGTTCTGATTGTTGTGATTGTTCTGATTGTTGTGATTGTCGTGGTTGTGGTGGTTGTGGTCGTGGTCGTGGCCGTGGCCGTGGTCGTGGTCGTCGTTGTCGTCGTTGTCGTCGTTGTCGTCGTTGTCGTCGTTGTCAGCGCTGTCGTCGCTGTCGTGGTCGTTGTCGTTGTCGTTGTGGTTGTGGTGGTTGTGGTTGTGGTTGTGGTTGTGGTTGTGGTTGTGGTTGTGGTTGTTGTTGTTGTTGTTGTCGTTGTCGTTGTCGTTGTCGTTGTCGTTGTCGTTGTCGTTGTCGTTGTCGTTGTCGTCGTTGCCGTTGTCGTTGTCGTTGTGGTTGTTGTTGTTGTTGTTGTTGTTGTTGTTGTTGTAGTTCGTTGTTGGGATCTTGTAATTCTAGTGATTGCTGTGATTCATATGATTTTTGTTTTTGTTCTTCTCTGATGTGCAACCCTCTTTTGCTTATGGCCGGGCCTGGCCGGGGTCGCCTACATGGTCTCGCCATGTCTCGCTTCTGCTATGGATCTTATCGCCTTGCCTTTGCTCTGCTCTGTCTCTTTTGACATGCTAGGCTTCTTCGCTGGATGAATGGCGGAAGCAGGGCAAGCGTGGTGTGCAGAGATCTGAGTGGTTTTGAAAATAATGTTCTGTTCTGATGAGTTCTGCATATCCAGATCTTCATGACCTCTGTGCTCCATGGTACTCCATTGGTTTGGACGGTTTAGACATCTCCAAATGTAAGGTGGCTTCATTTGGACATTGGTGCTGCCACCCTGGTGCCAATTGCAGCATCCGAGTTTGGTTTCGAATATCATCATGTCACTTAGATCATTTAGTTCTCCAAGCAAAGGGTTTTCCAAGCATCGGACTCTATGCAATTTCTATGCATATCTTTGCATGTTTTTGCAAGTTTTTTTTTTCCGCTTCATTTGATTTGTGACGACATTTAGGCAGAAAAAGATTACATCATGATGACCAAGTGGTTGCCTGGATGCAGTTCTTGAGGCGATGACTTCACGACCACTATTCGACGAGTTGCAATCCCCTGAAGCGCCCGGAAACACTAGCGACAAAAACGACAAGACATGGAGTGAAGCGGAGGTGAACACAAAGACAAGACAAACATGCCGCGCTGTTGGTGTTTGTCCAGCACACAAGCCGATTCACAAGCTGATTCCAAACATTGTCGAAAAGGAGAAGGGAAACTGCAGTCCAAGGATGAAAAACAATGAAAAACCGCAATTTATATAAGCCCCCGGCTCTGCGCAAAGAGAGACTATTTGAGCCTCACAGGTGCAATACCTGACTTACAACACACTGAACTGACCTGCAATCTGGTATTGTGACCGTAAAGCAAGCGAGAGTGTCTCAAACACAGGAACGATCTTTGCCCAGGTTGCCAGATTCACCGAACACGCTGCCCGCGAATGCAAGCCATACCGTTGGCGTAGGTGCATTAGTGACAAACTCAGAGGCGACTTGGACAGCAATACTTCAGATTTTTGAAATTTCAATGCAGTGTGATGTTCTACAACTTGTGGCGAAAATGACCAGTTTGAGCAACAAGCCTTGCAAGACTGGGCAGGGCAAAATTCTACTTGTTCGAGAGAAGTCTGGGCCAGCTGCAAAGTTTGGCTTCTGGAAGATTCCGACTGGCTTAGTTGATGCCGGCGAGGTGACGTTGCAGCAAAGGGGCAATCAGTTTTCTGATGATTCACATTCAGTTGCTACACTATCCTTTTTATAATTGTTTAAAATATCAAAAAACAAATGGGTTGTGTGCTTCAGCACCCTCGAGGAGAGAATAGGTCATCCTGGAAGACCGGGGTTTGAGCATGTCTTGCACTTGCCAGAACCGATCCTATCAGATTTCTTTGCCTCAACTTCCAAAACAACTTGTCCTTTCTTTGACTTCCGAAGCTTCGGTCTTTTCTCAAGATTCTCAAACCAACAGGACATTCATGAAGCAGCAGTGCGAGAAGTCAAGGAGGTCACATTCATCACAGTTGCCAGAGACTGCCCTAATCCGTTCTAGGATTGAATCAGGATTGAACTTGGCATCACTGGCATCACTCAAAGCTAAGATGACAGTAATTGGAATGTAACTGAAAATGTAACTGAAAATGTAACTGAAAATGTAAGAATATGTGCAGTGTCGAATAGAAAGGTCCTCTTGTCCAGCCTTGAGGAGACTGGCATTGATGCTTCCTTCGAATGCCTAGGGGCCTTCACAATGAGTCACGGCCACCTGCCTTCAAAGCCTCCTGGTCTTGCTGGTTTGTAGAATGCAAATACTGCTAGTCAATGAGACCAGACCATACCAGATCCGGAAACGTTCATTTTTTAGCGGCAAGACCTATATGATCTACATGTGCATTGTGTATAAGTGTGTGATGTTTGAGTCTAGTCACGTCTACTTTGTAGCTGGATGCCTTTGTACAATGATGCACCAGGCAATGCAACACAACGTAACGAACTGTGATGAACTGTGCAAGTAAAGGTAGTGTCGGCATTGTGTGCAACACATTGAAGGGTTGCAAGAACATGCCATGTGTGCGGATATATATATATACATACATATATATGTACGTAGATATACGTATATATACTGTGTATGTGTATGTGTGTGTGTGTTGAATACAGCACACATGTGCTGGGTGCAAGTCATACAATGTTCGCAGTGCAAGTACCCAATTCATGAATTTTGTGCCTTTAGTTTATACTATGGTTACCGTAGTTTATGCATGTAGTGCATCAGCACGTGTTTTATGAGTTGCTTTGCCCATAAGTCCAGGCCACCAGAAGGTGAGATTTTCTTCCCAACACACAAAGCCATGTAGAGACAAGCAGAGCCCGCTAAGTAAACCCTATGGAAATCCTGAACCAATCACACCAGGGCGAAGTAAGAACTGCAGGACTACAGGGTGTCTATAACCTTTATCCGCTCAATGCCTTTCCTCTTTGGCAAGATCTAACAGTTCTTGTTCTAGGAGATAGTCCTAAAATGTCCTGCGCATATTACAGTAAGACAGCCCCATTTTCTCCTGCAAACAAGGTGGAAATCTTGCGCATGCATCTTGATGGCATCAGTCATGAGCAAACAAGGATTTAACGCAAAGAAATCAGCACGTTTTGCTGCTTGCCAAGGAGGTCAGCACGTTGCTGTTTGGATTTGTTCGCCGCATTTGCGACATTTGACACAATGGAAATCAACCTTCAGGCAAGAAAAAGCAACCTGTTCTTCGTGGTGAAATGTCAAGCAAAGACAACGGAAATTCAAGCCTGTCAGAGTGTAGGGCTCAGGCATCACCCCAAGCAGCGTTTCGCTTGCATTCACAAGATTCACCAGCAGTTTCGCACCAGTGTGTTGCAGTTTGCAGATCAGTGCGCTGCAGGCGAGATCGCAGAAGCTCGATGGTTCTCCAGGGCTGCTGAGCATGCAGAAGTATGCAGATCTGTGAGAGTGTCCGGATATGATCTGGAATCAGATAAGGAATCTCTCAGTCTTAGCTGATGAGGTTTTCTTTAGCTCCGGCTCCGACTGCTCCGTGTCCATGTTGCGCCAAGGAAGAATGGTTGTCTCTTCCTTTCCCTGAGAGAGGGTCAATTTGGGATGAGCTGAACCAGTCTGCTTTTGCGGAGGCTGCGCGAAGTTTCTCGTTTTTGTCAGTCCGCACTCCGATTCCGCACCTCCAAAGTTTTGTGGACGATGACTTTGCACCAGATATGAAGCAGAGATGTCCATGGTTTTGGCAACGTGAACTCAATGACAACTAATTTTTCACAGCTTCTGTCGCTCACCCGAACTAGATCGGAAGGAGTTTAGATAGGATAGATAGGCAGGCTTTCATTGACAATAAAGAAGAACAAGCTGCAAACTGATGTCAAGTGATTTCATTCCAAATGTACAAGAGCTACAGATATAGCATGAAAAGGGAAACAACCAAGCGCGGCGTTTTGTTGAAGCTCATGGTCTTTCACATGTGACAGTCCAGCTTGGATCCGGGGTTGGTTCAAACGCTATCAGTTCTAGATATGTTATTGTTCAAATGTGTTGGGTGAGGTTGAACAGTTGACTCTGTTTGATGCATGACTTTGAATGAATTGCGCATTTGGCATTCTTCATGGGAAATGGGGGCCTCAATCAAGGGTCAGTGTGTGGTCATGCCGGCAACGATGCTATGTTTCTATGTCAGCGTGCTTGCTAGTCGAATTTAATCAAACCTTCATCATCCATGGAAACAAGCAACGGAGTAAATATAAAGGAAATGAAAATGGAGCATGGGCTGAAGAGCCTAAGCAGCTCAAAACATTTCAAAACATCTTCTGAAGTCCCAGAATTCATGCAATCAGGAATCAGATGCAACAACATGTAAACAAAGAGAAGAACCATGCGGTAAAGCTGGTGTCGATGGACCATAGCTTGCCACTGCAGCCTTGTGTCTTGTTAAGTGTCACATGTCGTGCTTGCCGCCCTTTGCTGCCTACAATTTCAGACTGACTCTGTTTGTAGCTTATTGGGGCCAAATCAGTCTTGCGATTGTCCTGTTGCTCCCAACACCTGGTTTGACTTTGATTTGACTTGTCAGAGCTTCCTTGCTTCCAGTGCATATACCTGTCTTCGGTGACTTCCAACCTTGTTAATGAATCATCAGAAAAGAATAGCTTGGACTGTAGACGTCGATAGCTAATCGCGTGCGTCTTGTTATGTCCTTGTGATTTCATTGAGCTTTGTAGGTACCTTCGCTGCAAAATATTGAATGGATCCTGATTGACACTGGCAGGATGTTCTGTCGATGAAGATTTTGCCATGGGGGAAGTCTCGGCCGGACTCTTGTCGCTGGCAGCTTGGCGTAATTTTTTTAGTTATTCGAGCGCGCCTTTCGATTGTTGGCATTTCGTGTCAAGCTTGAGCTGAAGCATTCCTGGCTACTTCCCAGATGGTTCCAAGGTTATATTATCCAGTGAGGCGGTCAGCCCTTTGACGCGCCCGCATTGGGTCGATCCCATGAATCCAGCCGCATTTTTGGCAGAACAGCTTTCATTTTGAACCCAGCAGCCTTTCACTATTTTCCATTTTCGCTACACGGGTGAGAGAGTGGTTTCACCGGAGCAATGTGTCTGCCGAAGTAGAGAAAATGAGACTCTTGCTGCGACGGATGAAGCAGGCCTCAAATATCTAGCATGGTTCAGTAACGTTGGCTGTGTCAGACTAGCGTTCATGCTCTTCAATGATTAACACTTATCCCTTGGACCCATGATGCTTTTATGCTGCAGTATTGATTTCCATCAACCTTTTGTTGGCATTTAATGTTTTCGCATGATGGTCATCTCCAGTCTAATTAGTGCTGGGAGACCTTGAGGAATGCCTTTTGGATTCGCCTTCATGCACTCCCATGTCTGTGTTTTTCTCAAGGTCTTCTTGACCCAACTGCGAAACTGAACTCCATGTACAGAGAAGAGACAAGGATTACTGCTACCTTCTGCAAGTCCTCAACTCCAAGCAGATCTTCATCATGCCAGACATTCCATGCCACAGCCTGACAAGCAGGGGATTTGCAGCTCTCATAATTTCCAGAGATTCCATGAGATTCCCATAAGCTGGTGTAACCTGTAATATCATGTAATGCCAATGGGCACGCTTGTTTTCCTCGCCCTGCTTTCTTCGGCGGCTGTGGTTGCCTGCCACGGGGCATGTCCCTCGGGTAACAGGGAGCATTGCCATTTTGACGCTGGAAGGAGAGAACGCGCCCCAGATGTGGCTGCAGCTTTGCAAGTTTCCCACCAGACGATTGATACATCTGCAGCCAACCAGAGCAAGCTTGCAACAGATTCTGTGACCCAAGAGGGCTTTCTGCCCCGTGACTGGCCCCGAGATGATGAAAGCCGAAGTCCATCTGTCCATGATCCCTGTCCAGACTTCCTGCTTCAAAATCGATTGCACTACAGAATCCCTCTGGAGCCAAGAACATCGCCGGCAAAGGTGATCGACACCTTTGCCTTCAGCTTTGCATCGGAAGCCGAGGAGTTGCTACTACGATTCTATGAAATGGGCGAGGAGGTGTCTGAGTTTCACATTGTGGAGGGCGATCGGGACTTCACAGGAGCGATGAAGCCGTACAATTTCGAAGCGTTGCTGAACAGTGGGCAGCTGGATCCCTGGAGAAACAAGATCACATACCACCAGGTCAAGATCCCTGCCGGCGTGAAAGGCTATGCGCTACAGGAAGCACAGAGGCTGGCACATTCATAGCAATAGGGAAGTGTCAACAAAACCTATGGATGGAATGTAGGAGACATGGGAGGCTAAAGGGAGTTCACCAGAGATAAGCGACTGCCCGTTCATGAGCCAATGAAATCAGATCCGCAGATGGCATGAAAGACCCTGTGGTGTGCCAATGAATAAGAGTAAATCAAGGTAGTTCCAGTGGGGCTATCTTGAGTTTTACTCTACTGTACGAAGCGAAGGGGAGGGTGGCCAGCCCTGTTGCCTGATTATTCAGGAGGCACCAGTGCGGGGTATGTACTTGCAAGCAGCAACGATATCAACGAGTTTTTTCCTACCTACGGGCTGTTTGGGCAAAATGAAAACAACATAATATATACATGATCTACATTTATCGCTGTATCTACACATACGTAATGTCTAAGGCTATGTAATGTTATGTCACAGTTAAGTCATTTTGAATGCACGTTTGGCACAGGCAGTGAAGCACGGACATGTGTGCCCTATCGTATTTGATCGCTGGAATGTATAGATATCGAAAAACACAAACTATGTAGACAGCCACACACGACACACGCACACACAAATATAATGTTGTAATTGTAATTTATATTATATACTATATATACATACATATATTATACATACATCTATCACCATCTATCTACGTGTACACTTCAAAACACTTGTAATCACACACACACATGCGTTTGTACTCAGATGGATACGTGTTTGAAAATACAAAGCCACATTGACATGAAGATAGCATGCTCCCCTCGTGGTGAAACACATGTTTGTTTGGCGCGTTTCCCTTTCTATGAATGTCATAAGAGCCATAAGTGAGGGCAGCTGGCTACATCACCTCATGCGAAAACTAATGTCTTTCCTCATCGTTCCTCTACTGTCGGTGTTTTTTAAATCTTAGATCTTTCTCACGCTATCTTGGATCTGGTTTCTGATCTTCGCCTTAACTCGTTTTGATCCAAACCACGGAACCTTTTGCTTAGATTTTTTCTTGGTCCCCCAGGTCTAGTAATTTTGCAAAACTTTGGGGGCATGCCTTTGTTTTCCTTCGATGTGGTCCTGTTTTGGATATTCCTGAGCCCCACGAAGGCAAGCTTTGCGAGCACAGGTGAATTCTTTCAGGGGCTACAACAAGGACGACATCCTCTTGGAAGGGGATTTGGACGAGATTCTGAGCCATAAGCTGTTGCAAGCCCTGAAGACTTGCAAGCCAATGAATAACATTTGGAGAGCCCATGTCCGCATGGCTGACCTGATCTATAGCGTTGCATGGACGACGGGCAACGTGTCCTTTGGGACAACTTTTGGCTTTTTCAACGAAGGGGGAGCGCTGGCTGGTGTTGGTTTTGTAAGGGATGAAGGATTTTTGCATTGGGATCATGAGCTGAGTGCCGTGGACGGGAGCCACGTTGCTTGGCATTTTTCCTTTATGCTCAATGGCCCTGCTGCCCTTGCGCACAAGATCTTCATCCGCACAGAAAGTCGCCCGGATTTTGCCAAAGAATTCCGCACGGAAGATGATCTGGCAACTTTCATAGCCAGTAGTTTCTACGCTGACCCGAGCCACCATGATCATCCCATCTTTCCTTCGAAGCTTGGAAAGAAAGACTTGCCTCAGGCGCTCGTACAGCACCCAGAAAAGTTTCCAAGCATTCTGCGCAATGTCAAGTGGTAGACCGAGTGGCATTGACAGGCGCTGTTCGCACATGGAAAAAAAACTTTGAATTCCCGTAGCCATGATGCTTTCTTTGAATTACCTCCTCCTTTAGCCGCTGCCCCTTCTCTGAACTGATCGGATTCGCCATTATGGGCGGTAAATGGAGGGGTAGAAATGTGACAGATGTGAGCATTTCATTTATTACGAAAGCCAGCTGTCAAGCTTGGCTTAAGTTGCTCTTTGCGAACGAAGTGAGAATAGGGGGTCCGGGGGGCGGTCGCTTCAAAACGGACCATTTTGAGGCACTTCCCCAACTGAATAGGGTGGCCTCCGTGGTCGATTTTGAGGCTGATGTACCAGGTGGCAATTGGGTGACGGTGGGGTTCGATTCCCCCCTGGTCCGTCCAGTGACGTGCATTGGGGGCACGGAAAAACGTGCATTGGGGGCGACGGGAATGGAGGGGGAAATCTAGCAAGAACGGAGTCTCACATGGTCCACTAGTGCAGCATCGACTTTGCAGCTGCTTTGCAAACTATTGCTGTCTCGAACCATCGCTCCTTTTTTGTTCATAAGTATTTTGTAGCCCAGCTGCATGCATGACTTCAATGCCGGCCCCGATTTTGAGGTCGCCAAAACGGGTGTCTGATCCGAAAGCTTTGCAATCACATGTGTATATAGCCATGTGTAGCCCACAGTTTTGCAGTATTGCGGCTTGCAACCAGACAGCATTTGATATCCACCGGACGGGATTCGATGTATTCCACCAGTTTACAACATAGTATCATATCATAATATCGTGTATAGATTACATATATATATATATATATATCTGTATATGTATGCATCTATGTATATATGTCTACAAGATGTCAATATATTTTGGGGGGCACTAGATTTTGATCCCGACAAACATACCGAAATGAAGTTGTTATTGTGATTCTCATAAATAATTTTGTTGTCATCCTGTAGTGGATCATGTTTAATTTCTCGGAGGTTATACATACCCAAAAGTGACATCCACCTCCTCTTTTCGGGTAACTCATTACGCTTTTTGTCGGTCTTGAACGATGCTAAGAATTCTAAACACTATAAAAAGTGTTGAGAATTGATTTGCGGTCTTGTAGAGCCCAGCATGCGCGTTCGTTGGTCTCTATTCAGGCATTTCCGGTGACATACATACATACATACATACATACAGACAGACAGACATGCATGCATGCATGCATGCATGCATACGTACATACCTACGTACCTACATACATACATACATAACATAACATAACATTGCATTGCATTGCATTACATTACATTACATTACATTACATACATACATACATACATACATACATACAGAGAGACAGACAGATAGACTGACAGACATACATACGTACATACCACATTTTTTGAAGCCATGGCTTCCATAGCGCATTGCAAACGCTCACAGGCGTGGGCTGGAAGGGGCTGGGGTGCATTCGCCTGCAAATCTGCAACCGCGACAGAAGATAGATTGGGCAACGCAGCCTGGCACGACTCACATTAAACAAAGGCCAAACACCAGAGGACACCCTGCCACCACACCTGCAAAGCAGCAGCCAAGCCACTGCCGTGCACAGCATCCACTCCACTCGAGACCTGTCATCAGCCGGCGGAGCGGCAGGTCACGTCTGCAGAAACGAAATAGGAACACCTTTTGCTGCCAACAAGCAGAACGGTATAACTGCTTCCCCACGCCATGCCTCCCCACTACTCGTAGTGGTGCAGCAGCTGCGACGGGCCGCAATAAACACCTCTATAGCAGGCATGAAGACTCCACAGTAGTTTGCCGGAAGTTGCTCGACATAGCTCAACTTTGAAACTCTGAGACATCGTCTCGTCATGGATTCTGACTAATAGAAGCTAGCAGATGAGGAACTTGATACACACTTGGATGAATCCACCATCTGCAGAATCTACTCGTACTGGTAATATTTCTTACTTTTGCATGGCTCCCTCTTAGCTTACCTTCAGCAAAATCTATGGAACCCCATCATTGTCATACTTGATGGAAAGATTAGAAAATCCCATTGTTTCCTGTTCCTGTGGAGTGTCAGGTGTGCAGTGAAGAGCCAGGAATGTAAAATATAACTTGTACAGTATGAAATGTAGGGGTGTCGATTCTATAGTATAGACTGTAAAGTCTAACGTCGAACCAGTCCAGTGTGGAATGTAAAATGCCACATATGGAGTGTCAAGTATAGTATGTCAAGTCTCCTGCACATTCCTTCCCTCTCCCCACGGATTCCAAAACGGCACTCAATATAGCCGCGCACTGCCGCCTCCTCCACCAACCCCCGCCAAAATCCCTCCCATCCTCTCCACTCTCGTCTCCCCGTTCCAACTAGTTCCTGGCTTTCGTCCCCTCTTCTCAGGTTGACTTATTGAATTCATTTTTCTTTTAATTTTCAGCTTAGGGTGCGTTCCCCCATTCTCTGAGGCCCCCATATACTTGAATTAATTTCAACTATATAATATAATTGGATTTATTTTGAATTCACTTATACCCACTTGCATTACCCAAACCTCGTAGTTAAGCATCATTATCCTGCAATATGGAGTATTTCCTAATTCTTAATTGAACATTTTGGTATGAAAAACCATTAATTTAGATTAATTTAGGATTATTTTCCAGAATTTTGTGAAATATTTATGTATTTGAACTAATTTAAGCTAATTTAATAATTTGAATTTACTAAATCCATTTACATTACTATATTTTAAAAAATTAAAATTATATATTATTTTAATTATTATCCTTTTAATATTTTATTAATTTTTAGATATTTAATAAACAAATAAATATATTTATATTTTATATTATACAAAATTAAACTACATAAAATATCGAACCCCTATTGATTTGAAATAATTTTTATTATTAAAAAAAATAAATATATTTAATTTATTTTAATTAATTTAATTTTATTTTAAATAATCCCTATATTTAACTTATTTTAAATTAATTTATATTAATTTATATA
>CAMXCT020004312.1:496070-514031 GCA_947184155.2 Cladocopium goreaui
GTCTAACGTCGAACCAGTCCAGTGTGGAATGTAAAATGCCACATATGGAGTGTCAAGTATAGTATGTCAAGTCTCCTGCACATTCCTTCCCTCTCCCCACGGATTCCAAAACGGCACTCAATATAGCCTCGCACTGCCGCCTCCTCCACCAACCCCCGCCGAAATCCCTCCCATCCTCTCCACTCTCGTCTCCCCGCTCCAACTAGTTCCTGGCTTTCGTCCCCTCTTCTCAGGTTATCATAATTGATCATAGAACTGATCGTAAGTGATCGCCAGTGATCACAAGGTTGGAAGATCTTTGGTCTCCAGGATCGCAAGATTATCCTTTTTGGCCGAGAATCGGAGGCCTGGATCCCCATTGATGTAGCACATGGCTTTGTTAGGAAAATGGCTTGTGTGTACCCTTCAAAATGGCAATTTTAGTGGGGACAATGATGATCATCCATGCGAATTGGGGGATTGTATCCAATTTTCAGACAAAATTATTTCATTCCTGTTCCGACATTCATCACTGACCCATTGGAAGCTTTCATTCCTTCACAGGCAGAGTCCCTTCCAAGGAAGCTGCTTGCCTGTGACTTGTCTGCGGTGAAAATCTTCAAGTATTTGATGTCACTCAAGCCGTGGCTGCTCCTGTTGGAGTGTATTTCCTAATCATGAAATGCAAATCTCCTTAATATGAATGAATACTCCTTACTGTTGGTTGATTAGATTAGTTCGGGGGCTATTAGCCTACCCTTGATATTATATTGGGATATATTGGGTAGTGATCATTATGTTCGCCGACGAGGTGGGGAATTCGGCAGCTTTGAGTGCGAAGCCAAGCCTGCAGAGTTTACCTTTTTTGTCATCGCACTGCCCTTTTTGTATTTCTGCAACATCAATTGCCCTGCCAAGCTATTAGTGCTCATGGTTTTTGTCCGACATTCTCGAAAACTGATTGGCCGAAGACCGCACAAGGACTTTCATAGATCTGAAGATAGTTGCATGCACATGATCCATCCCCTGCCAGCTCAGGTTCAATGCGGTTGAACTGAGACATCCGGCAGCTAGGCCTGCGGTTAACGTAGCGGTGATCGTCCTCGGGCGCTAGCAGTGGTGTGCCAGGCACTTGTATCCGAGAAATTCTTCGGAGGCGGACCACTGCCAGAGCCAGAGATTGATACCCAAGAATTTCAACGGGAAAAGATGATGATCAACTACTGAATTTTACTGCCTTTGGCTGACAGGTTGATACCCTTGTCATTGCAGGCGCTTTGGCAAGTGGCACGTCGCAGCTCGCACGCACTGTCAGAGAAGAAACAGCTGTCCCTGCTGCTGTCAGAGATCCCATATGGAGGTCTCTTAAGTCATAGGGATTCCCTACCGTACTGTAGTACTGTAGTACTAAAAGGGTCTAATTTGGATGGGGTTTTAAGAAACCTCCATATGTGGATGAAAAAATGATTCCGACAGATTGTGGCCAGAGGTTGCACAATCCTTTTCACCTGTGCTGGCCTT
This sequence comes from Cladocopium goreaui, assembly GCA_947184155.2. Classification (NCBI taxonomy): domain Eukaryota; class Dinophyceae; order Suessiales; family Symbiodiniaceae; genus Cladocopium; species Cladocopium goreaui. The sequence continues at coordinate 497,571 of CAMXCT020004312.1, forward strand.
ACTTTTTTTACTTCGGATCCAAGCGAGCAGAAGATAGCAAAAGCATTTAGCTCCAAGACTCTCGAACCAGGTTTATTCTGAGGCTGGAAGGCCACTGAACATAACGACCAGGTCTCTTCAAAATAGGTGGTTGTGGAGCAAAAGCTATGAGGCTGGTGTAAGCCGACCACAAACTCCCAGCAGTCCAGCCAAGGATGCATTCAACCATACCTTTGGTTTGGCAGCTTCATCATCCAGACTATGGTCTTTGTATCCCCAGGCTGGTAAGTTGAGTTGCAGTCAAAGCCATGAAAAAACCAATTTTGTCCCTGTACAGACTACTATTTACATCATTTTACATCCATTTACCCCAGAATTTGAAACTGGATGGGACAATAGTCACATTGTCTGCACCTTCGATCTGAGACACGGAGAAGGTCAGAGTTAGATATCCGCCTGGCTTTCCACAGCGCAGGGACCTCAAAGCAGAGTTTTTGTACCCCTTCCATGGAGTTTTCTAAAATGGGACAGCCACATAGTTGAATGGGAGACATAACAAAAATGGAACATTTTGGGCCAGAAATTTTGGTCTGAATCCAAATTCCGAGCTTCAGAATCAGACTTCAGACTGCTTCAAATCTTGCATTTGCAGCGCAATTTTCTGCAGATTGCGTAGCTTTGTGCAACTTCGCATGCATTGCACAGCCTTGCGCAGAGTGTACCTTGAGGAAAACTGACGTGGGATGCTTAGGCTTTCCATGCTCGCCGGCAAGTTCATTTCTGGAAAGCAGCTCGACTTAGACTTGGAAATTGGTGCTATTCATTCGAGCTTTCGAATGACTGGATAGGTATGGGTAGATATTGCCAGCGTCATGGGATTTGCGGATCATCAAAGGCCTTTAGCAGGCACTCCAACGACATGGCACAGATCCTTGACAGCACAATGCAGCTCAAGCTGTGAGACCAGATGAAGCACTGTGTCCCAGAATTGTAGATGTAGCGGGACATTTGCAGGAACCCCCTCCAAATCCAAATGAGCAGCATCAAAAACATCCATAAAGGGATTTAGTATTCGGGTTCATGTAGGGAACCTTCCGCGAAAGCAAAACCTCCACGCGCGAAAGCCGTGCGAAAGCTCCGCGAAAGGAGTGCGCCAAGGTCACGCCGCGAAAGCGGCCGCGAAAGCAGATGACTAGTGTAACATCATTTACGACGAATATTTTCCGCGAAAGCCGCCGCGAAAGATATTGCGAAAAAAATCCCGCCGCGAAAGCCAAAACTGTGCGCGCGAAAGCACCGCGAAAGCCGTCGTGAAAGCTTTTCTATAGTAGAACCAGATCGCTACCCGGTTTACGACGCCGCTCAAATGGCGGTAGAAACCATGGTTTCCATACACTATATATATATATATGTATATTATCATTATATTTACATAATCATATTTATCTAAGTATATTTTTTGTCTATTCACTTATATATATATACTAGTAAGTATACGTATGTTTAATTATATAGACGATTACTAGTATACACACATATATATATATATATTACATGTGTTTTCCGGTTTCCCTTACTGTAAACCAATCCATTCACTGCGTGTTTGCTGGGTTCAGTGTCGCCAAGGATCTCAGATGCTGAGAAGCCACAGAGGCCATGCTGTGTTGATCTTCAACAATTCAGAAGTGATGAGCTGCTTAAGCTGAAACGCAGACAGGCTCGTTATCCCAGCGCAGTGGAGATTCTGGTGGGGCCCCCTTGCGGACTCTTGGACAGACGTGAATGCCGCGAATGTTGGTTCTGACTCCTCATGACAAAATTGGCTGGTCGAAAAGAGGTTGAACATATACATATGTATATATATAATTGTATATATATATATATGAATGTGCATATAAATAGATACTGGTATGTATGTATCCATTCTGGTATTTTTGAAGATTGTTTTAATCACCAATGATGATCCATGGCTCAGGAGATGCCGCCGCTTCCTCTAGGCCTGAGCTTCCGCCCAGCGACGTGCGTTTCGGGGTTTCGGGGTGGCACCATATCATATGGATCCTGAGTCATCCTGAGTCCTTTGATTTGCCACCCCATATATATATTAATTAATATATGATTATGATATGTATATGACTGTATATGCATATCTATATATCCATATGTATATATATCTATATATCCATATGTATATATATCTATATATCCATATGTATATATATCTATATATCCATATGTATATATATCTATATATCCATATGTATATATATATATCCATATGTATATATATATATATATCCATATGTATATATATATATATCCATATGTATATATATCTATATATCCATATGTATATATATATATATCTATATATCCATATGTATATATATATATCCATATGTATATATATCTATATATCCATATGTATATATATCTATATATCCATATGTATATATATCTATATATCCATATGTATATATATCTATATATCCATATGTATATATATCTATATATCCATATGTATATATATCTCTATATATCCATATGTATATATATCTATATATCCATATGTATATATATATATATCCATATGTATATATATCTATATATCCATATGTATATATATCTATATATCCATATGTATATATATATATATCCATATGTATATATATCTATATATCCATATGTATATATCTATATATCCATATGTATATATATCTATATATCCATATGTATATATATCTATATATCCATATGTATATATATATATCCATATCTATATATCCATATGTATATATATCTATATATCCATATGTATATATATCTATATATCCATATGTATATATATCTATATATCCATATGTATATATATCTATATATCCATATGTATATATATCTATATATCCATATGTATATATATATATATCTATATATCCATATGTATATACATATATCCATATGTAAATATATATATATATATATCCATATGTATATATATATATCCATATATATATATATGGATATATATATATATATGGATATATAATTATATATATATATATGGATATATACATATATGAATTAACATATGATTATGATATGTATATGACTGTATATGCATATCATAAATGGATATAAATGGCACTGGCCACCCAACAGTGATAGGAGAGCAGGTTCCAGTTGGGATCTAACACCGCTCCGGCCAGGAGCCGATGCAACTGCCAAGTGCTACCCGCGAGTGATTTTCGGTCGCGAGCTGCTTCGAACAGGGCCACCCAGCCGAACGGTGGTTCAGAAACCACTAATATGTATATAATATATACATATAACTGGGGATATTCCATGTATATATGAAAATCACTTACTATCTTACTGGGATGCACCCCCAAGTCATCCCAAGTCGGTGCTGATTTGTGATTTGTTGCAGGGATGAACGCAGACAGGCAACGCTTTTTTGTGTCTGTGAGTCTAGGATGAGATCCTTCGGCAACATCGCAAAAAGACATAGAAAAACAGGAACAAACGCCATCACGTCCTTTCAACAGGAATACGAGCGAATAAAACTGGGGGGAATCAAACACTCCCAATGTTGCTGGTTGCATCTATTTGCATCTTCTTTTTTTTGGTCTTCACCATTCCTCGGTTGAGGCTTGGCGGGTTCGTGACCCCCCGAGTGGTGACCTTCTATCATCGCTATCTCAACGCCGTTTTTGCCCAGAGCCGGGAACGTGAAGGACACAGCAAGGGCTCCTACTGGGCTGGTTTATGAAAAAAAAATGCCAAAAAAAAACCTACTTAATTTCTGGGTTTACTAAGCATAACATTCCCCCCTATGAAAGTGGAGCCTTCCGCGAGGACCTGCGACTGGACGAGCTTTTGACGCAGAGCTGAAGATGTATGGAGCCATGGGAGTCAATCCCCCGCAGCTCAGCTCACCATAAATTGTCTTTGGTACCTAAGAATTCTGGGGACATCCACATTATTTAATTCTTGATATTTTTTGATCATCCCAATTTGATCCAATTTGAATGGACCATAAATTGGGGTATCCCATAATTTGTGGAAAAACGCTTAGAAACGGGGAACCATCCCAAGAATGGTTCTTGTCCAGTTTAGGAATTGAATTGATATGATATAATTTGTTCAATCTGGTGGAGTTTTTTTTCACAGTCAAGGTTCCAGAAGCCACCTGAGAAGATTATGATTTGGAGAGTGGCTCAACTGTGAATATATGATGCTACTTGCAATGCAGTCATACCATGTTATACGACCCTTTCCATATACGTGGGAACCTCCATGAAAACTTTCAAAATAGGTGTCCGCCTTCTTGGTTGTAGATCTCATATGATCTCATTAGATTTCATTCTCTATAATCCCTCAAAAGATAGAAAAGTCAATCCGACTGAACACCTCCAATTCCACATCCTTCAACATCCCGGTTGAGATTCCCAGAGGCAGAGACAAGACGCTGCGTCCCTGTCGCAGATTCTTAACTGAAAGCTTACCACCTGGCGGGTGATGAAAAGTGATCCAAGAAATGGATGAAAATTGAAACCGGAAACCATCGGAAACCGGAGACAGCCCCAGCTTTTTGGAGGGGGACATCTATGGTTTCCGGTGAAGATTTCACTGAAACCTATTATTTCAATAGCGTTTCACCAAATTGACAAGGATTTAGATTCCTGACAAATCCTTACAGTTTAGAAACCAAAGCCAAACCATTCATGTCCAGTCTTCAAAGGCACGTGAGCACAGCTCAGGATAGCTCCTGGAGGTCCGATGGACTTGGACTACTTCACTGCGGATGGCTCCAAATACCTGACCCAGCCACCAGCTCTGCTCCCTTTGGACAAAGAGGTGCTGAGTAGCGACACAAAGAATCATGGTTTATTCATGCTTTGAATCACTGGATTGGTTTAAGGGAAAATTTACAGGAAAGCCCCATACTTAATGGGAAAATCTATGGTTTCCTGTAGATTTTCCCTTAAACCAATCCAGTGATTGAAGATGTGCAGGAATGATCCAAATCGTGCCACAATGAATTTGAATGTCGTTGCCAGGAGGTGGTTCAAGTTGACGATGAGGCAGAGGTGAAATGGGCACAATCCACGACCAAGAAGGCGGCCCATCCACCAACTGCTTGGAACATGCCACATGTATCATCACATGTATCATCATGTACTGTATCTGTTTGATTCTATTGATATAGGGACACACCGAAAACAAACAACAACAAACAACTCTTCAAAATTTTCCTGGCCCACAGCCAAACATGTGGTCAGGCTCTCCGAAATGTCAATGTCCTTTGGGTGCAGAGACCAAAACGTCCTGGAGCCCAGCTCCGGGAGGTTTTGATCTGATGATTTTGATGGTTTCCTTTTGAGTTTGAGGTGCGAGCCGATGGATTGCAAACATGGAGGAGATTCTCAATTGGCTTCAAGGACTGGGATGAACTTCAGCTTCAAAAGATGTGGAAAACCGCTTTTCTGATGTGGTGAAGCCAAGAACAACATATCAACATTTCATAAACCACCGATTGGGGCTGGTTTCTATGACTCATTTCAGAAACACAAACAATTTGGATGGTTTAATTCCCGTGCAAATTTTGATATTTTTTGGTAAAAGCCAACTGGAATCATTGGAATCGGCAAATCAGGATTTGAACACCCGCGCTTCAGTGACCTTCGCGTCAGAGTGCTGGTGGCCCATTTCGAGCGTTTACATCCTGCAATTCAGTGGCACCTAGCGAGACACGCGGACATTTTGGTGGGCGTCACGGGGGCGGCTATGGCCTGGGGTGCCTTCATGCACCAAAATGCGGTCATGTGGGGAAGCTTAGATGAGTTGGTTGGTTGATGTTGGTTGAAAAATGGTGATACCTCATGGCCACTTGAGTAGGGAAAATGGTACTGGACGGAATGGGGTAGCCCATTTGACAAAGCTAAATAGTCCCTGGGCTCATCTATGTGATGATAAACCCGCAATGATTCATATTTTGGGCCGAGAAGCACCAGCGCTGCCTCTCTTGCCCTGAGATTGGACCTCTTTCCACCGGGCTCCAAGTTCTGCAATGAAGGCGATGCTGAAGATGGAGACATTTTGCTGGGAGTGGCTTGAAACTGGGGATGCCCTAAATAATCACAGCTACTCCATTATTTCATGAAGTAGTCTGGCGGGAAATCAGGTTCGAACCTGAAAGTAGGACACACCAAAATCCAATTGTAAATATCATCATGTTCCATTAGAATGGCTATACAATGGCTATACATTCCTGTACAGTATCCCCAATAGACCTATTTGGTATGGAATCGAGTGGAGGACGGGCAGCTTCTGCCAATGGACAGACCAAGGCTGGGGAAGCAACACCGTCAGCCCTTGGCTTGGAAGACCGTCCCAACATTGGATGAAGGGAAGGACAGGAAGTTTGTAGGTTTGATATGGTTTGATGACATTTGGGGATGGGTCAAAACCCTATCCCCCTGGTGAACATCAAAATAGCTGGTAAATGGATGTTCATCCTCCTAAAAATGGTATGTATAGGTATTGATCCATAGCCATTTGATTCATGATTTCATGAAAGATGGACATCCATATGGCCCATACCCATGTCAACATGATTCCTGCAATGGCCACGTTGCTGCGAAGCCCGGAAAAAGATCCCAAGGCCATTACGGAGGCTTGGCCCGGCTCAGTGGAATGCAGTATACCTGCATGGAGCACCCGGCTGCTTTGCACGGGCTTGCAACTCAGAAACGAAAGGGACAGGGGATCAATCCATGTGAAGGTGAAATTATGGAGGTATAATGATGCTCCGATTATGGAATGGATCACCATACCCGCTACACTGATGTGTTGCCGCACTACCTAATCGGACTGCAATCAGCAACATTTGGCAGTGTCTGATAATGGGCTGTACCCCCGGCTATGGCAATTTTAATAGGTTAAACTGATGACATCAAACTTGGCCCTATTTTCCAAGAAAGCCAATTGAAAGAACTGTTCTTGCCGACAAGGTCTGAGAATCCCACAAGCCAGCAAGAAGCGTTGTACCTCGCAGACAGGGAGGTCAAGGAAAAGCTCCAGCCTCGTCGTCCGCAGCAGCAGCTGGAGCAATGGGAGTGGGAACAGCCAGTGTGACAATCCGAGGTTTGGAGGATTCTGGCATGGTCAAAATGTGCGCTTGAACATGCCAGAAGCCTAGCCCCCCGGGTTGTTTCTATATTTTACCAAGGGAGGGCTCATTATCTCTTGGGTCTTGTCAAAATGTTGGTCATATATGGATGGGTCAATGTGTATGGTATCATTTTTAGTTTTTTTTTCAGCGATAAAAACCAGACTTTTACTGTAGGGGAATATTTTGATGTTCACCAGGGGTACAGTTTTCATCAGTTTTCGGCGTGCTTGACCCATCGATCAGGCCGAAGTTCCAACAGGTATTCCTTGAAGCTGTCGCCAAGGCGCCTCGGAACAAGGGCCGACAGGTCCAAGATAGCAGTGACCAAAATGACAATGGGCCTTGACTACGAAAAAGGGGATCAGACGGTGTTACAGCACTTACTTATATAGTTAGCAGTCTAAGTTGGATTATGTTAGATTAGGATAGATTTAGAGATTGCTACAACCCACTATGGGAGCCCTCTTTAAACCAGAGACTAGAGTGGGGTGAGCTCCCGATTTTGATGCCAGGTGCTGCCCTTTCTACCGCCAGAAAGGACTGCCCGGGCGGAGGATTCTGAAAATGCCAAATGGTAGTTTGAAAGGGGAGAACGATGATTAAGCATAAGCTTTTGGGGTACCCTGTTTTCAGACAAATCCAAGTAGAGGTCATCAAGGCAGTGACCTGTTTTCTCAAGTGTTTCTCATAAGACACATAGACATCTACATTTCATTATATGTCTTTTTGTCTGTGGTTTTCCAATTTAGGAGACCTGGGATTATTAGCCTGGGATAGCCTCAATCTATGGTCATTTTAAACATATTTTAACAAGGAAACTTGTGACCAACCGATTTAACTATGGTTTTTTTGGGTGTCCTGCAGTGTCCTGTGTCACAGGACCGCCGACCATTGAGAGCTTCAGCGTGCAGATCTTCAAAGTCAAGTGTCACGCGCTGTCGCCCATCGGTTGAAAATTGATGTTCTCATCTATCCCTGGATCATACCATATCATACCAATTGTCCACTGATTTGGGGTAGAACCCCCATGGTTCTACCATGTGGTAGCCCAGAATCAGTTATGTGAAATTTGTGAACATTGAAACCACAGTGGCAGGGCCAGAAACGATATCCCTCTCGCAGCCGCTGCAGCCAACTGCAGAAATTGTGGAGAGGGGCCTGTGGCCAAAGCCAAGACATGTTTTTCAATCGTATTCAAAAGTGATGTCATGCAAAGTCTTGAACACAGGTTACCCTATGGAGGTTTCCTAAAATGGGGCTACCCTCAAATCATCCATTTTAATTGAATTTTCCATTAGGGTGTATTGCACCATCCAGCTATTGCGGTACCCCCATGGCACACGGACTGCCGACCCTCAAGGCTGGCGCATCTTGATCAAGTCAGATCCCCCTTTTGGTAAAGTCCCCAAAACACGTGTGGCTTCACGGAAAATGTCAAGTCCCGCATCTTCATTATACCAGTAATACCGCACAAGGCGGTGGCGGAAGTTTCAAGGATAGGACACTATTGGAGAGGTGAGTTGTTGTGGTGCATGGATGGCAGAGCGAATCCACTGATGGACGGAAAGGTGGTTGGAGTTGTGCTTTTTGGAGTGGTTGCAATGGTTGCAGTGGTCACCTCACTCACAACTCCTGGATGCAATACTTGTAGTTGTAGTTGTATCTGTAGTTGTAGCTGTAGTGTAGTTGTAGTTGTATCTGTAGTTGTAGCTGTAGTAAAGTTGTAGTTGTAGTTGTAGTTGTAGTTGTAGTTGCAGTTGTAGTTGTAGTTGTAGTAGTTGTTGCAGTTGCAGTTGCAGTTGCAGTTGCAGTTGTAGTTGTAGTTGTAGTTGTAGCTGTAGCTGTAGTTGTAGTTGTAGTTGTAGTGGCGCTTGTAATTGCAGTTGTGGTTGTAGCTGTAGTTGTGGTAGTTGAGGTGTAGTTGAAGTGCAGTTGACAGTTGAAGTTGAAGTTGTAGTTGTAGTGTAGTTGTGGTTGTAGTTGCAGTTGTAGGTGTAGTGTGGTGTATAGTTGTAGTGTGGTGTAGTGCAGTTGCAGTTGTCTATCTAACTACCTGCCTATCTGATAGTCTATCTATCTATCTATCTACCTGTCTGTCTATCTATCTATCGATCTATCTATCTGCAAGTTTGAAAACGAAGCTAGTCTGCGAGACATCCGCAATTTTTGAACTTGACAACATCAAAAAAATCAAAAACGCAGCAATTCTGCGAGGCTTCCTCAACTTTTGGACTTGACAACATCCAAAACGAAGCAATTCTGCGAGACGTCTTCAATTTTTGAACATGACAACATCAAAAACAAAGCAATTCTGCGAGACTTCCTTCAAAAATAGAAAGTTAAGTGCAGCGCTGACAGCCTCGTACCAATGCGTTTTGCGATTTTTCCATTCCACCTGTCTAAAGTATTGCGCCTGCCACGAAAAAGTGATGCCAGGTCGTACGAAGTGCTGCACCTGTCACGCAAAATCATCTTCCCAAAACTGAAGATCTGATGCTCCAAAATGCAACCCCTCTCAGGAAATCAGCGTCCTCACCTCCTAACATCTCTGATGAACACGTCTCTTGTACTGCGCATTCCACGGAAAATGCATCTTGCCAGATCCTCTTCAAATGTCCCACGCCTGCCATTGTTTTTGGAAAGCTACAAAACCCTCACGTTTTGCTCACTTTTGACAAGGTGCCCAATCCCAAGGGCCTGCCACGCAAAACCACATTTGAAACTCCAAAAGCTGTCCGAGCATGTGGTGTTTTTATGTGTTTTTGACATTTTGACTTGGAAATGTGCTTCGTGCCACAATGGCGTGCACTTTTTCAACACCACAACTTCCAAAAGTGCTCCGAACCCAGTGTGCTTTGTACATTTTGACTTCGACATGTGCTTCGCGCCACAACGGCGTGCAAATTTTTCAACATCTCAACTTCGAAAAATGCTCCCAACGTGCAGTGTTTTGTATATGTTGACTTCGACATGTGCTTCTCGCCACAACGGCGTGCACCATCTCAACTTCCAAACGTGGTCTGAGACCGTCAGTTTTTTACATTTTTGACTTCTTCGCGCCACAGGGGCGTGAAGTTTTTCCTCTCCCATCTCCCCAGATGGCTCTGCACCTGCTGCTTTAGCGAGCCTACTTTTCGCCCCTCCCGAGCCACAAATCACGGAAAAACACAGTGTTTCGCGACTTTGCTACCTTTTCGCGCGCCTGCATCTTCTTTCTTCTGTTTCTTCTGACTCTTTCTCTTCTCTGATCTTCGTTCTGCTTCTCTTCTCTTCTCTGAGTCTTCCCACCTCTGCTTTTTCATCTGTCCATATTGTCGGGAGGTTGACTTCTAAACTTCCTTCGATAATCATATCCGACTCATTTGGGGGGCCAGTAATTTTTTCGCCATCCTTTCCTGATGCCAGGAACAGTTTCAGGAATTTTTGGCTGGAAAAGAGTTGAAGTTTGTGGATGACTCCTGTACGGCACGCCTGGAGACGGTCGTACGATTTGTGTTTGATGTGATCCAAATTATAGGCAATCAGCAAACAAAATGATGAACCGATGGATATGATGGATGAAGATGGAGATGTTGGGGGATGGAATGGTGGAACACGGGATCACGGATGGCACCGTCGCATATTCGTCGATCCCAAGGTCCACCCTTTGATGAGAACGCGTTCCTCAAAGGCCTTGAAACTCTGAGCCAAACCGATAAGGAAAAGGAGGCGGGGCACAATGCCTTGCGCAGCAGGACTTGCGCAACATTTGGACCACCACTTTATTCGGCTGCCAGGGGAAGAAGAAGAAGAAGGCAAAGCAAAGGCAGCGACCAGAACAAAATTCTCAAGCATCAACATTTGGAGCATCCAATCTTCCCGTTGAAGGTGCCTCCCCTTCACAGAACGACAATCCTCCCAGGCGAAAGAAAACGCAACAACAAGGAGAAGTGCAAGGCGTTGGCATTGCTGGTTAAGAAGAGTCAAAATGCAAAGACCTCTTTGCGACTTGGGTCTGGGCCAAGAACGAAGTACCAATGGACCGAATGGAAGCACAAGATTGGTCATGTTTCACTACAATTGATTCAATTTTGGGGCAATAACTTTTGACCCACACCCACATACCAACATTTGAACGGCCAAACCTGCAGAACTCGCGCCAAAAAGTGAAGATGGCCAATCAAACCATGTGACGAAGGGTGAGAGGCTGGCTTTGGGCAATCAATAGCCCTGCATGTTGTTTGCTCTTGACAACCCCAGAAAACCAGAACAGAGTTTATTCTTCTCATGTTTCGTTGCATCTCGCTCCTGAAACGAAGAGTAGCAGGAGCAAAGACATCACTCCTGCGCCTGGCCCAACGAAGGCACCAAAGAGGACGTGGTATGTTGCCAGATGTGTTTGTGTAGAATCATTTGAATGTTTGTCATGTAGCCCATGCGCGGTCTTTCGGCCTTTTTCACGGAGGTTTGCTCTTGGCATTATTGGGTTCAACGTACAGCTGATGCACACTTGCAGAACTGTCTCTTGAATAGAACGTCATAGAAGATCATCGCAGATCATGCAAGATCAAAGAATATTATGGAGACACTGGACATTTGGAAAGAGACTGCAGTACTTGTTCAATTCGTGGTTGACCTGCTAAACTGTGAATGGAATGTCGCAAAGACATTTTTTTTGGCAGGAAAAAGGCAACAGCTGCTGTGCCCAGCCCAAGTGCGGCGCCAAAGAGGAGTAGAAACTACCGAATTGCGGCAGCATACCAAGATGTGGCGTTCGTTACAGCAGGAACCAACTAGGCACCTCCCTGATAAGAAAAGGAACTCAGCAATGACTTCTGACAAGCTGGTTTGCCTGCGTGCGCCTGTGTAGCAAGATCCTACAAAGGTTCCAATGGGAGTAGCATTTGTGTGTGCTTTGTGGCACCATACATCTTCGGGTTGTTCGGGACAATAGGAGACCGGAAGATACCAGAACAGAGTTTATTCTTCTCATGTTGCATTGCATCTCGCTCCTGAAACGAAGAGTAGCAGGAGCAAAGACATCACTCCTGCGCCTGGCCCAACGAAGGCACCAAAGAGGACGTGGTATGTTGCCAGATGTGTTTGTGTAGAATCATTTGAATGTTTGTCATGTAGCCCATGCGCGGTCTTTCGGCCTTTTTCACGGAGGTTTGCTCTTAGCATCATTGGGTTCAACGTACAGCTGATGCAGATTCGCGGAATTGGCTCTTGAATAGCACATCATAGAAGATCATCGCAGATCATGTAAGATCAAAGAATATCATAACACAAGACATTTGGAAAGAGACTGCAGTACTTGTTCAATTCGTGGTTGACCTGCTAAACTGTGAATGGAATGTCGCAAAGACATATTTTTTTTGGCAGGAAAAAGGCAACAGCTGCTGTGCCCAGCCCAAGTGCGGCGCCAAAGAGGAGTAGAAACTACCGAATTGCGGCAACATACCAAGATGTGGCGTTACTTGTTCGTTACAGCAGGAACCAACTAGGCACCTCCCTGATAAGAAAAGGAACTCAGCAATGACTTCTGACAAGCTGGTTTGCCTGCGTGCGCCTGTGTAGCAAGATCCTACAAAGGTTCCAATGGGAGTAGCATTTGTGTGCGCTTTGTGGCACCATACATCTTCGGGTTGTTCGGGACAATAGGAGACCGGAAGATACCAGAACAGAGTTTATTCTTCTCTGAAACGAAGAGTAGCAGGAGCAAAGACATCACTCCTGCGCCTGGCCCAACGAAGGCACCAAAGAGGACGTGGTATGTTGCCAGATGTGTTTGTGTAGAATCATTTGAATGTTTGTCATGTAGCCCATGCGCGGTCTTTCGGCCTTTTTCACGGAGGTTTGCTCTTGGCATTATTGGGTTCAACGTACAGCTGATGCACACTTGCAGAACTGTCTCTTGAATAGAACGTCATAGAAGATCATCGCAGATCATGCAAGATCAAAGAATATTATAGAGACACTGGACATTTGGAGAGAGACTGCAGTACTTGTTCAATTCGTGGTTGACCTGCTAAACTGTGAATGGAATGTTGCAAAGACATTTTTTTTGGCAGGAAAAAGGCAACAGCTGCTGTGCCCAGCCCAAGTGCGGCGCCAAAGAGGAGTAGAAACTACCGAATTGCGGCAACATACCAAGATGTGGCGTTACTTGTTCGTTACAGCAGGAACCAACTAGGCACCTCCCTGATAAGAAAAGGAACTCAGCAATGACTTCTGACAAGCTGGTTTGCCTGCGTGCGCCTGTGTAGCAAGATCCTACAAAGGTTCCAATGGGAGTAGCATTTGTGTGTGCTTTGTGGCACCATACATCTTCGGGTTGTTCGGGACAATAGGAGACCGGAAGATACCAGAACAGAGTTTATTCTTCTCTGAAACGAAGAGTAGCAGGAGCAAAGACATCACTCCTGCGCCTGGCCCAACGAAGGCACCAAAGAGGACGTGGTATGTTGCCAGATGTGTTTGTGTAGAATCATTTGAATGTTTGTCATGTAGCCCATGCGCGGTCTTTCGGCCTTTTTCACGGAGGTTTGCTCTTGGCATTATTGGGTTCAACGTACAGCTGATGCAGATTCGCGGAATTGGCTCTTGAATAGCACATCATAGAAGATCATCGCAGATCATGTAAGATCAAAGAATATCATAACACAAGACATTTGGAAAGAGACTGCAGTACTTGTTCAATTCGTGGTTGACCTGCTAAACTGTGAATGGAATGTCGCAAAGACATATTTTTTTTGGCAGGAAAAAGGCAACAGCTGCTGTGCCCAGCCCAAGTGCGGCGCCAAAGAGGAGTAGAAACTACCGAATTGCGGCAACATACCAAGATGTGGCGTTACTTGTTCGTTACAGCAGGAACCAACTAGGCACCTCCCTGATAAGAAAAGGAACTCAGCAATGACTTCTGACAAGCTGGTTTGCCTGCGTGCGCCTGTGTAGCAAGATCCTACAAAGGTTCCAATGGGAGTAGCATTTGTGTGCGCTTTGTGGCACCATACATCTTCGGGTTGTTCGGGACAATAGGAGACCGGAAGATACCAGAACAGAGTTTATTCTTCTCTGAAACGAAGAGTAGCAGGAGCAAAGACATCACTCCTGCGCCTGGCCCAACGAAGGCACCAAAGAGGACGTGGTATGTTGCCAGATGTGTTTGTGTAGAATCATTTGAATGTTTGTCATGTAGCCCATGCGCGGTCTTTCGGCCTTTTTCACGGAGGTTTGCTCTTGGCATTATTGGGTTCAACGTACAGCTGATGCACACTTGCAGAACTGTCTCTTGAATAGAACGTCATAGAAGATCATCGCAGATCATGCAAGATCAAAGAATATTATGGAGACACTGGACATTTGGAAAGAGACTGCAGTACTTGTTCAATTCGTGGTTGACCTGCTAAACTGTGAATGGAATGTCGCAAAGACATTTTTTTTGGCAGGAAAAAGGCAACAGCTGCTGTGCCCAGCCCAAGTGCGGCGCCAAAGAGGAGTAGAAACTACCAAATTGCGGCAACATACCAAGATGTGGCGTTACTTGTTCGTTACAGCAGGAACCAACTAGGCACCTCCCTGATAAGAAAAGGAACTCAGCAATGACTTCTGACAAGCTGGTTTGCCTGCGTGCGCCTGTGTAGCAAGATCCTACAAAGGTTCCAATGGGAGTAGCATTTGTGTGCGCTTTGTGGCACCATACATCTTCGGGTTGTTCGGGACAATAGGAGACCGGAAGATACCAGAACAGAGTTTATTCTTCTCTGAAACGAAGAGTAGCAGGAGCAAAGACATCACTCCTGCGCCTGGCCCAACAAAGGCACCAAAGAGGACGTGGTATGTTGCCAGATGTGTTTGTGTAGAATCATTTGAATGTTTGTCATGTAGCCCATGCGCGGTCTTTCGGCCTTTTTCACGGAGGTTTGCTCTTAGCATCGTTGGGTTCAACGTACAGCTGATGCACACTCGCAGAATTGTCTCTTGAATAGAACATCATAGAAGATCATCGCAGATCATGCAAGATCAAAGAATATCACAACACAAGACATTTGGAAAGAGACTGCAGTACTTGTTCAATTTGTGGTTGACCTGCTAAACTGTGGATGGAATGTCGCAAAGACATTTTTTTGGCAGGAAAAAGGCAACAGCTGCTGTGCCCCCAAGTTTGTGTTCATGGGATCCCATCCGGCTTGTACTCAATCCGGCTTTTGCCCACCAGCGGATCCCAACCCATGGAAGAGCAACAAAAGTACGATAAGCTGCAACAAAGTAGGATATGTTGTGTGTGGAGGTTCCAGGGAAAATGTCTTATCATTTTGTCCCGAACTTTTATAGCTTGCAAGAAGCCTCTCTGGTTTAGTTGGCGCAAGCTTCGCGAAGACACATTCTGGACACAAATAAATAGACACGGCTCTGCTGAGAACTTATTGCAAGCGCTGTTTCTCCTATCCTGAAGCACTCAGTGATTGCTTATGTGAAAACAAGGAAGAAACCACGATGGACATGGGATCATAGCACTTGGGACTCAGACTCATTGAGATGTCATTCACATGTCAGCGGCTGCGACTGGTGCCGACTGGCTCAAGCGATGTGCGGTAAAACGTGCGTTGCACTTGACTTCTTGTCAACCCCCAAAACTGGTTGCCATCACACTGGCAGCGGAGCTGCGACTCCTGGGACCCCGCAACAGCTTAGGCTTAACTGATCTAAGGGGGAACCACTTTTGCACCTGGGTTAGTGCCCACCGCCCTGCGCCATGTCAGCGCTGGAGTGCCTGACGTATCAGGCTTTCGCATCTTCGACTACAGATGCTTCGCCGATGATCGATGGTGGACGAGCAGGAGTGCCACGCTACGACGGAGATCCGACAACACTGGCTGAATATGCGTTCCGTGTTAGGCTGCTGGAAGCACGGTTCGCAAACATGGATGAGACCGAGAGGAAGAAGCAAGGCCCACTGGGGCTCAAGCTGGTTGAAGGATTGAGCGGAGGAGCACTTCAAGTTGTCCGAGAACTCTCCCTGGACAAGCTCGCCACCGAGAAGGGCCCGACGGAGCTGATCGAGTACCTCTACCAGGCTTTTCGTCCACGACGAGCTCAAGAAGCACGTGATCTATATGCTGCTGGTGCTCAAGTCCATGGAGTACTCAGCAGGCAGTCAGCAGAGCCGATGACAAGCTATCTGCTCAGAAGGAAAACGTGGTATAGGATGCTTGTGGACCTGGACTCTGAGCTGAAGCTTCCCGAGGCCATCCTGGCCGAGCAGACTCTGGTATCAGCTGGAATCACCAGAGACCATCAGCTGATGGTTCGTACTGCTTTGCAAG
>CAMXCT020004313.1:0-20000 GCA_947184155.2 Cladocopium goreaui
AAAATCGCGCCCCCACCAAGCTGTTAAATTGTTGTTCGAAACTGTAGATGATTTCGTGGAAAAATTGGCCAAGGAAGAAGCTGACAAGGTTGCTCAAAGGTTGGCCCCAGAAGGAGTGGATCAACTTTCCCCCGAGGTACCCGTGCAAACCAAAAGCATGTGCCTGCAAAGTTTCACAATGACCGAAGTCTTTTACAGGTGCAGCGTTGATTTTCCACAGGTTGAGATCCACAGCGGGGGCAGCAAGAAGGACAAGACTGCCCTACGCCTTTGCTTTGGCCAAGCTTTCAACTTGGATGAGGCCTATGAGTTCTTAGAGAACCTATCTTTGCTGGGCTCCAGAAGTGACAAAGGTAAGGATTCTTCAGCCAACGCCCACACAAGCACACTCAATACCTTGCTTGCCCGCGGCAAGACCAAAAGAGCCATGAGGACGCCCACATCGTATGAGGCTTCCAGAACACAGCACATAAGCCTCTCTCTTCTCGGCAACGGGCATCCATCCAAGCTCATATCGATGGAGCGCAACTTGGAGGGCCAGCATGCAGCAGCCACAAAGGAGTGTTTCTTGCTTTGTGTGGATGTGAGCGTGCCGCGGCATGAAACTTTGTACCCTGACATGCTTGCAGCAGATGGTTCTTGGCCGGCCTGGGCTGGCTGCCTCTGACACCACTGCAAGCTACCATCTTCGGCTGGTCTGAGTTCCTCAACAACCCTGGCCACTTTCAGGGACGGTGTTCTTGAACGTGAAGAACAAGATGGGGAAGGATTTTGCCCGACGGGGTTAGCTCTCGCGTGAGGTATGTGTATGACTCCAACTTAACCGGCCTCTTAGCCGCATTAGGATAATGTTGAGTTCAAAATCCATTGCAAAATCCACAGCAGCACCATGGATCGCCATACCCTTTGTTGACAGGGCCAGCTTGTTGGCCACACCCTTTCCCGTGCTTTGGCATCTGCAGTGGCCAATTCAGGCCACTGCTCCATGACGTGGCAGATGGCGAGTTCGAGATCAAACAGAACACGTCCAAGCCGGTGCCCGGAGGGTCTGCAAGTACTTCGCCAAGCGGCCGCACAACGTCCTGGATTTGACCGATCAAGCGCAGAAGCTCTTGCTCGGTGCCTCGCATTGACATGGATCCGCACGCGTCTCAACAATATCCGTGATATGTTTCTTTTTCAAAAATCACGTTAATTCAAGTTTACACCATGTGTCGAGTCAAGCTCCATGCTGTGCTATGTTCATACAGCTTCATTAGTACACCATCCGTCCAATCAACCCTCATGCTGTGCCACGCTTCCACCCAGCTGCTGCAGGCAACCAAGTGGCGCATTTATCCGGGCTACTGGCAAGGATGGCCAATCTTCCATGGGAGCCTTACATGCCAATGCCGCCCATCAGCAGGGCATCCTGAGCGCAGCAGTCGCCATTTTGGAAATGGCTGCCGGAAGCGGCTCCTTTGACGAACAGGGGCAATTGCAAGTCACAGAGGATCACGTGCAGGCGGCAGTGGCGGTGACCAGCTTGCTTGAACTTGCGGCCCCTTGTGAATCCCCATTGCCATGTCACACAGGACTTGGAAGGCCAGCTTTGTTGGCCAATCAGTGGACCAAAGGCCAGCTTGTTGGCCAGTTCAAATGTCATTCCTCAGTAACCATTGCCATGCTCTGCTGTCTGTTCTTTTTTGCGCAGGTTGCGGCAAGGATGGTCGAGCTAAGCTTGGAGATTCGGGAGGTGTTGCGCGGCCCTGTGGATGCCGCCATTGCCCCAACTTCCGATTCTGAAGGTGAACAGTTCAAGCCTGTGCAAGTTCCAGCTCCGCAGAAGCGCTTTGCGCCTCCTGTAGCAACTCAAGAACAGGATGCCTCGCAGCCCACCAAGGGAGAGAGACTTGAAGATGAAGACCACGTTCCTGTTTCAGTTCCTGAATGTTGCTCCCAGCACGTTCAACAGCAAGGGCCAGCGAAAACGGAGCCCCAAAACCCTTTGCATTTCCTTGATCTTGAGCCGGCAGATGCCTTCTTTTCCAGGGGCTTAGGGGAAAATGGTGTCATGATTTTGCCAGGCGACATGCAGGACAGATCCCTCATGCGCAAGTTGCTTCTGCTTGGACGCAGTGAGCTGACACTTGCAAAGGCGGTGGACATCTACCACGTGACCGAAATCAAAAATGGAAAGCGTCGGAAGTTGCGACCTCCCCAAGCCAAAGTCTTGCAAGTCTTTCAGACGGTTTTCTCTCTATACCCTCGGTTTGGGCAAGTCAATCTTTCCACACGCCGTGGCTCTGAGATGCTGTACCACAATGAGGCAATGAGATGCTGTCGGGTGTCCATCCGCGAGATCTCGAAAAGGCGGGCTTTGTGGCATGACCGCGACGCTGGAAGAGACGATCTAGGGGACGATGCCCCTCAAGGAGTTGAAGGGGAGGAACCTGAAGCGGAGGAAGTTGCAGTGGTAACTCCGCAGCCTGCCACACCACCCTGCGGCCGACGCTGAGGCCCGAAGCTATGAGAAAAAAATTGCGACTTGACATTGCTTTTGTTTTCATGTTTTCGCTTGCATATGTCGCTTGCCTACTGTATGCAAGGTCGCCCCTTTTCCTTCAACAATCTTGACTCATCCCTTTGCCTGCTGCGTTGCCTCACTTCCGACCGTCCCGGCCAACTTCTCGGACATGGCCAGCTTGTTGGCCAAGGCCAGCTTGTTGGCCGAGGCAAGCGTGTTGGCCAAGGCCAGCGGCCAGCTTGTTGGCCATGGCCTGCATGCCCCTTTCAAGAGACAGGAAGGAATTCCACCGGCCCATCGGCCACCAGCCACGTGGCACAAACCATCCCGCCAGCGGCCACCGGCCGCCGACCACCAAAGCGCCACCCGGCCACCGGCCTCGCAAAGAAAGACTATACCCTTTTCATGGGTTCTCTTCATTTTTTCCATGAGGTTTCTTCGTTTTCTATGAATTTTCATATTTTTTTGCACGGGTTTCCTTCGTTTTTCCATTGTTTTTCCTGACTTTTACTTCCTGCATCTTCATTTCTTAATGTGTTTTTTTTCTTCCTCCCAAATTAACAATCGATCCAAGCAATCGAGAACAACAGCACCTTGGTGTAAGTTGCATGGAACGCATCCGCCATCACCCCGCGCCCCCCACTCGTTTTTTTTCCCGGCCCTCCCTCGCTGGAAAGTCAACAACAACAACGACGACAACAACAACAACAACAACAGTAACAAATAACATTTTCAAAACTCGATCAAAACAATCACAAACAAAAACAACACCAAGTCCAAAATCGTGCGAAAAACTATCAAAAATTCGATCCAAACATAAAAACAACACCAGGGTGCAAGTACAACAAGGACAAGAAGAAAAACATGAACAAAAACAGAAGCAACAACAACACCAAGTCCAAAATCGCTCAAAACAACGAACATCAACGAGTACGACCGAAGGATCGATGAACAACGCTAGAAAAAACATTGACAAGTATAGAAAAACCGATGCAACGCCGAGGAAAATGAAGAAGGACCATCAAAAAACCGACGGAAAGCGCTAGAAACTCATTAAAAACAACGGAAAATGGAGGAAACACGTTGGAAAACTATCGAAGATAATGGAAAATGGATGAAAACCGCTGGAAAAACAATGAAAAAAAAGGAGGCCAAGAACCCCCCCCCAAAAAAACAATCTTAATTCCGCGCCCATTTGAAATGAGGGATGATTTGGATTTTCGAGGCTTCAAACGAGGATGCATATTTAATCTGGTTGAACACCCTTGTAAAATTCAAATTTGCACTTTGCAGAGGAACAAACCATTCAAGGGATTTCGATCACAGGTTCTCGAAAATCAGAGTGGCGTCCGCTACGGTCCAGGTTGGTCTTAAACCCAAATTGTTTTTCGATTGTAGTGTTGGTTCACCATGGATGTCAATCTTTGTGCAATATTTGTGCGTTTTCCAGACAGCAAGGGGTTGCCGATGTTGACCCCCAAACAAATCCAAGTAGTGCCTTTCCATCTTTGTTCAGAGTGACTTGATCGCAACATATTGTGGAACATGTTCAGCAAATAATCGTCCATGTCTTCGTTCCTGGGGATGAAATACGTTGCATCTAATACCATTCCCGTCGCACAGTTCCGTCGCCCTTGCTTCACGTCTTGCAACTCAGCCACAATGAACGGTTCCACATCTCCATTTCCTCGCTTCATCTACCCTCAGCGAGCTGAAAGCCTTCTCCGAAGCAGATATGTTACTAAGATCTACTAAGTAATGGCGCAAACTCACCCAACATTGGTTTCTTTTGCATACATCATGCGGTCCCGGCATGTTGTGACAATCACGTAGGCGACTCATCGAAACATATTCTTCAACGCAGATTGAATTGCCAAAATTGTTCAGGACATTTTCGACGGAACACTTTCAAAGACGTTTGGACACTTCTCCCTGGTGAACCAGTGATTTTGTGGACTTTCTTTACACAATTAAAGTGTTGGACGTCTACATCTTGAAACAGTTGATTCTGTTCGCATGGTGGTTGTTTCGACACTTGTGTGACAAAATGTGTGCACAATTTCTCCAGGTTTGGTTTTGTTGCGGAGGTGTTCACAATCCCTGGCCAACAGTTCTGGTATTGACTTGCTATCCTATTTTCATCACACATCGATTCCCAAGCACGTTTCACATGTTAGTTTCCACCTTCCTGCCAATACTGGCGTGACCATTGCCTCACCTGCTGACTTGAATGGTTTTTGTCAAGTAAAACCGCCTTGTGGGAGAAACAAATCAAACCCTGCAAGCGAAAAATCACTTCCAGACCCGCAGCAGACCCACTCCAAGTGGAAATATGCACCCCAACGATGAAACAATGGATGGTTGCCTGAGAGATAGTGTTGTGGTCGGATGGAAGGATCCATGATTCCCTCGCAATGCGAAGTGGAGGCTTGCTTGCAGATATCTGGACGCTGTGGAGAAAAAAATGCCAGTGAACTGCAACAACACAGCAACAAAAAATCTTTTTTTCCGTGACCAGAGCCGGACGTGCCACTGCCAAACCATCTCAACGCCGCATGCCCATAGCAATGCAGCATTTCTCATGAACAATATGCATTCCAATCATATTTTGAAAGAGTTCGATCCAATCGTACAGGTGCACGCTACTGTACGTACTAAAATGTTTTCGCGTTTGTTGCGAAATGGTGTGTCCTGCCAAACTGGTCATAATCAGACAGCGTGACTTGAGGGCCTTGACTTGTAATTGCGCAACTTCGTGCATCATATGATGGCGGTGCGAATGCGGGTTCTTTCTTGTGCTCCCCACATGCATGTCAGGGTTCTCAGCTCTGTTTGGCACGGATCAGGATTCAGGATGATTCAGGTTTATCACCATGCTTTAAATTTAAATTTTAAAGCGTACTTGATTCTGCACGGTTTTTGGCTCAACGCTTCAAGCAAAATGTGCAACGCCAAACGTTGGCGTTGAGGCTGGTTGATTTGACACAGTCTCTTCCTTACCCATTCCACTGAAGTGTAAGCAATGTATGCAGCCAGCCGTGTGCCGCAGGATGCAAAGCAAGATCAGCGGCGGGCGGAAACGGATGACATGGCCTTAAACAAGAGTTGCGATTGACATGTGTACAACATCCAATATCGGCCCGCATGTGAGGGATGATTCTTTGTATGGGTTTCCTTGTTTTTTTAAAGGAACGCTACGGGCGAACCTATGCAGGCCAAATTGAAAGCTTCCAGCTAACCAATCCTGAATGGCGTGTCACTGCTGGTATGGATGTGACCCAAAGAAATGTGTACACTGCTTTTCACATGGTCGACGAAACTGCGTCGTTGTATCGCTGGCAGTTGCACCGCTTGGTCTTTGCCAGGTTGGCCTTGTTCCTGGCGAGCCGCTAAGTCCCGTGTCCGAGCGGACAACGGTCAAGAAACAGGACCCATCAAGACATGTGATTGGTGGTCGATTGATCCTATTTATATCCATTTGCAAGGGGCAGCATACTTCAGGACCTCTATATAGTACATAGGATGAATATTTCGACGATCTTGACCATGACAGGTGCTTCGCATTCATCGGGTGGTCATTTTACAATTGCAAACAAATGCTGGTGCAGGATGAAGTTCCCACCACTCCTAACGTGGAGTGCACGCGTGGCAAACTTGGTTGAAAGCCACTGTCGTGCTGTGAGCACTTCCGAACACTCTCAGGTGCGAATCCTGCCACACCTGGGGTCTCAACGCCTGAAGAGACGTTCGAAGCTGAGTGGTAGAGTTAAATGCGATTTTTACAAATTTAATTCATCATGAATCTGCGTAGAATTGTGTAGCAAACACTTTGACATTCGCAGCGAATCAGGTTGGCGCCTAAACCATGCCGTGCATTTCTCGGCTCACCAGGAGGTGGGTGAGGGGCAATACGACTGGAATTCTCGTGACTTGGACCTGGGGTTTGATTTTGGTAGGGGTTGGATGGGGTTGGTAGGGCGAGTGAATGTGACAGCCTACCCACTACAGTATGCGCTGACCCAAAAGTGCAAACATGCAAACCTCAAATACGTTTGCAAAGACAAAGCAGCAGGCGATTGATTTCGATGGTTTTGGATTACAGCATGATGTGGCAAACATTCAAAATTATCGAGCATTTTTTGCAAATGCAACATCAAAGTGGTCAGACAGTGCAGCAAAGAATCTTCATATTTGGCAGGCGCTAGCCTTGCAGATTCGAATGCGGCGGCTGACGAACCGGAGCAGGTGGATGATTGCGTTACGAGTCAAATATAGCTAAATCAAGCTTTTACCCAAGGTTGAACCACATTCTATTATATACCAAAAATGGACGTTTGCCAATTGAGCAAGGTAAAAGCTTGCAAAAAACACTGATTTGCTCGACTTTTCTGACCAGGAATTGAGGAAACTATTCCATGGCCGACACGAGGAGGCCACGCTCTGGCTACGGAGATTTTCGCAGTTTCAGATGTTTCAGATGTTCCTGTGCCCAGCTATGCCATCCTGTGCCCAGCTACTAGGCCCATCGCATGTTCGATAAGGACAGGCAGTGCAGCCCCTGGATTTGACATCGAAATTTCTTCGCCTGGTGGCATCTTCTGACATGGCCCAGGCACGCACGAGCTGGTCATGGGCCCAGAGAGAGCGATTCAGAGGTGTTCCGTGGGCATGAAGTCATCCAGACGCAACACGCATGTAGACGACAGGTAGGACAACGATTCATCAGTACCAACATTTTCCAGTAGATCTAGTAGCATCAGTTGCCAAAATTATTACTTGTTGGGCCCATCATTTTTGGAATATAGGTTGGTTGAAAAATGGGGCACACCCCCAAGAAATTGTAATTTCAAAAAGGACAGCTCATTCAAAAGGCTTCGGCAGAGCCAAATATGCCAGTACAATTCAAATTCTTCATCTCATCCTTTCAACTGAGGTGATGTCGTCCACTCGGAACAGAATCGCCCACTGAGCTCCATCAGCACCAGTCAGACACCCGGTGATGACACTGAGATCTTGTGCTGTCGGGCCGGGGCTGGTGGGTGTGTCCAAACTTGGGGAGTAACTACTCCAAAGTGGGCCATTCTCATGGGTAAATATGGTAGAATGATGATGACAGATGATGACAGATGATGACAGATGGGATATCATTGGATACAGGCGTATGATCGGGTGCCCAGTTTTTTTTCCCAACGAACCTTGGAAAGTCCGAAACTCCATGGAGATCATGGAGGTGAACCGACAATAAGATCTTTCAACGTCTCAACTCAGGTGCTGGGCCGACTCCAAGTCCCGGACCCAAGTGCTGCTACCGCTCTATTTTTGCAGGAAACCTCCAGAGTGTGAAGGGGCAACATGGGCCTAGCATGTGCCAAAAGGAAGGCCATATGTGATACTTTTCGGCCACGGCCACACTTTCCAAATGGACCTACAATGAGCAGAGCAAACCCAAGCACCTAAGTTTATTCGCCGCCGTCTCAGGTTTTGTTTGATGGGGCACAGTTGATAGGAATGACAGCATTTTTTCCCATATGGGAATCCTGCCAAGTGCGACTAGGCAGTAAAAGGGGCAATATACCAGGACGTTGGTGGTTTCATTCTATACACACTTTTCAACTATATATATATATGTATACATATTGATTGGAAAATTGAGAACATGATTTGAAGCTAACGGGTGCAGGGAAAGTTTCAGGAACCCTACATTTTGACGGTAAACGCTATAGTTTCCCGCAGATTTCCCTTAAATCTATCCATTTCATACATATTCGTATAAATTAGATATTCAATTTTTATGCAAGTTCTCCCCATTGTATCTATATATATCTTAAATCTATCCATTTCATACACATTCGTATAAATTAGATATTCAATTTTTATGCAAGTTCTCCCCATTGTATCTATATATATAGTTGAATATAAATAAATAAATAATTCAATATACATATACATATAAATATAAATATAAATAAATAAATAAATATATATATATATATATGATACATCTCATATATCCCCATTCAATCCCCATGAAATCACCATTTTGTCACCGTTGTGTCACAGTTTTTCATGGCCCAAACACCACCAGGTCCCGATGGCCGAACGAGTCCTGGCTTCACCCCATCCTCTGCTGGTCCAGGGCGGCGCGGAAACTACGTGAGAAGACTCAATGGTGACTGCTGTTGTTGATGTAGGAATGTAATGCGTGTATGTATGTATATATATATATATTACACACACACACATATATATATATATGTAGTAGACATATATGGACTTCTATAGTACTATCTATATATGAGTATGGATATATATATATATAATGCAGTAGTATATTATACATATCTGTATGCTACTTATCTATCTGTATATATACTACTGAACAGGTGAAATGTAGCAATGGGATGCAATCGGCCAGTCTGCCACATTGTGACAGCAACACCTTGACCAAGGCTGGCAAGTTGAGAGCTCTCCAAAGTGATGCGGGGCGAGATGTTTCCAAGGCATCATTTCGATGGGACATTCTCGGATGGATTTCCAGTGACATCAGTGTGACATCATTGACCAAACAGTATTTTCTTGCTTGGTGATGCTTGCCTGAAGTGCTATGCCACTGGTGGGTGCGCAGGCTCTTCCCGCACAGGTTCGGAAGGTCTTTGTTGGTGGAATTCCTCAGGACGTGAAATCGGGATGGCTTAACAACATACACTTCTTACTGTAGGGCTGTGGGCATCAAGATTCCAGAGAACACATAGGCCTTGAAGCTACTACGTACGGGCAGATGCTAGTGCCTATAGGGCGTACCGTTTGGTCTTTAGTACTCAGCATCTCATTCTTTTTGAACCGTTTTACCGCGTTCTACCTTTTTCTGGTGTGCTGGTAGTCGAAATAAAGTTAAAGGATGACAATTCTGGTCGGATACAGTGAAATTATATCTACTGCATATAACTAGCTATCGTCAATACATGTTGATGTTATCTAACCAATCTCATTCGGATACTAAGTAACTAAGCAGATGATAAACCACTTATTGCATCATATCGTGCATCGTTTATGTTGTACTTTACTATAGTAAAAAATGTAGGTCAACCAAATGGTAAGAATGGTAACCAGACGTATCCAACAGTTCTCTCGGTTCAACCAAGTCATGGGCTCCTGCAGGATATGCAGCAGGAGGGCCTCACACAGCTCTTCAGCGAGTGGGCTCGATGCCTTCAGAGATCCACCGACAGTGACGACAGCTATCTTAGGGCTATCTTTTGTTTATCATACCTCTATCTATCCATCTAATCTACCTACGGATATCTACGAAATCTGCATGTGTCTACAAAATCCACAGCAAGGATGCGCAATTGAGTCGGCCATTCTCAACTTTGGTAGCCACTTGGTGAGCTCAGTGGACTTGAGGCCCCAGTCAAAAAGGCTTGGGTGCAGCTTGAAGCTCAGTTGGTGGCAGTGCTCCGAGCCATAGCCGCCATAGCCACTTGCTGCTCAGGCGCTTCAAAGATGTCACCAAGTCGAAGGTGACCCAAACTACCCACAACCACCGTGGTGCGGGCGCCAACTGCGGGGCATGGTGGATCATGGGCTCCAAGTCTGGGATAGTTTGGGCACCAAGTGACTCTCAGGTTTTGGCTTCGTGATTTTCCATGACACCAGCGCTGTTGACCAGATCCTGGGCAACGCAGACTCAAAGTTCATTAAGACAAAAGATGGGCACCACCAGCTTGAAGTGAAGCGTGCCATCAGCAGCTCGGTCCCCAGTGTCAGCAACGTCTCAGCTCGGTGATGCCGTGGCGGCTTCACCAACAATTTCCAACCGCAGGCTCTGAGATGCCTGATGGCGCGAGGCTGCGCGACCAAATGCCAACAAACTCGACTGACAAAACGCGAGTGGATGTGCCAATGCCTGCCAGGCAAGCCCCTGATGACTCTAATCCTTCAAAAGGACTTTGTGGAGTGCTGTTGCGGCCATTCCCTTGTTGCTACAGTGGCTTGCTTCCGAAATCGGCTTAGGAAAGTTCCTGCAATGTTTCATGCTATTCTATACTTTTTCTTGTCCAAATCTGGGCACAAAACCTTGTCAGGACGTGGTTTTCAGCAAAAGTCGCCGCCCGTGGTCTCTGAGCCTGTCTTGCGCTGAAGACAGAGGAAATCATAGAAACATGTGCAGCCAAGATTCGGAAGTTCCCTTGGTTGGCTGCACCACTGACAGACTGAGGCGGGCCATGCGCCTCAAGTCCAGCGCATGGATCAAGGCAGTGACAGTTTGTGCTTTCCATCCAGAGGGGTTGTACACCTTATATACCAAGTATGGGTTATTTAAGGGCTGCCGCCCCTGCCGCCGACCCCGGAAGAATTGGCAAGCCGTCAGAACGTATATATGGTACAGGCCTGCACCCCCCCCCCAAAAAAAATGGGGAAAGGATGTTCCTGGGACAGTTTTACACGCATTGTTGCCTGTTATGGTTTTTATGTTAAAGGGGAATGTGCGTTCCTTGGTGTTGATGTTTTTTGTGATGTATGTTGTAAGACATTTTTGGTAAAAACGTTTCATCCTAACCTTGTTGATTATTTTAGGGGAGTATCATCGATTGGGTCAGGATTTGTTGAGGTTGTTAGGGTTTTAAAGTTTTCATTTATTCAACTAAGATTTGAAAAGAAGGGAATGTATCATTAAGATTGTCTATTATTTCTTGATGACTTAACGGTTCTGTCACTTCTTCATTGTTTGATTGTTTTTGTGTTTTTCCATTATCTTTTTGTTTTTGACCGGAATTGTTGGTTTGTGCTCATGTTTTTTTCTTTCCATTTCTTTTTAGGATGGTGTGTCTGACCACCCTTGCGTGAGTCGTAGGCTTCGCAAGGAAAAAGGCACATCGTAATAATTGGGTTTGTGAAATGGAAAGAAAAAACATGGGCCCAAGTCAGCAGCATCAGCAGCATCATTAGCTTCAGCATCAGAATATATATATATATATTGTTATCACTGTTACAATTAAATTATTATCAGTATTTAGTAGATGAATTTGGTGAAAACATGGGGGGTTTTTATCTTGTGATCGTCCTGGTGGTAGCTACAGGCAAAAAGAATTTAAGGTACTGTATCACATCATCCTATTTGAGTTGGCATGTTTATTAACTTACCCATTTTTCAGGTTCAGCATGGGGTTCATCCCGGTATGGTGTTGGTGCATCCCAGCTCGTAGCAGCAGTGTTTCCCATGGTTTTGCAGCGCTTGTCTTGGCGATGGACTGCTTCGCCCTCTGCTCGAAGGAGGGCCGGGTGAGCGGTGGATTTTGAACGGCAAGATGTGTGATTTTTTGCGAAGCAAAATGGGGAATAAACAGAGATACGATGATCTGGTTGGTGCGTTGGAACATGAATTTTATTTTCCATATATTGGGAATTTTACAACCCCAACTGACGAAGTCATATTTTTCAGAGGGGTAGGTATACTACCAACCAGTGATATTTAATGGCATATATCCAGATAAAAAAAATATAAACCCACTTGGAGGTTTAATGGAACAAAACATCTACAACAGGGGGATGTTCAATTGCCACTATCTACAAAGACTCGCCCATAGGATCGATGTATGGTATACAGTATATGCTAACATTTGGGGTATATTGATGGCAAATGTTACCATATATAGCATACATGGATCTTATGGGTTTCAAATACTATCAAAATATTTGTATCATAGTTGAGAATCCGCGTAGTTTGCATAGATGGTGATTATCCAGTTCGCAAACATTCCGCTGAGTCTGGGGGTTTTTCCACACGTAGTCCCCTCACACGTCGAGATGGAAGACAGAGTCATCTTTTTGGACCAGTACACCAGCTTGTATGTTTCACATAGAAAACACCAATGAAACATGTGTGTATAGATATATATATATATATATAGAGAGAGAGAGAGAGAGACATTTCTTCATCGCTGCAAAATGTGGATTGAATTTGGCCACATTTTAGTAGGAAACATTATGATATATGATTAAAAACTTTGGATTTTCGATTTTTCCTTATCATTTTCAGGTTCACCGACAGTTGGCTTGAGATCTTGGGCAGGCTCCACGACTTAAAACGCCGACTTCAGGGCCGAAGACCTCCGAGGCGCTGGCGTCTGACAAATAGTTATTGCGGTGAAAATTATATTATAATGTTTTTTCTCGAACGCGTAGCAAGGGTTCCCGTTTCACTCTGGAGGTCTGGGGGTTGAGGGTGTGTTCGCTCGACGTTGCGTTCACGATCGCAACCGTCCGCAACTGGTCGTCTATTTGCTGCTGTTACTTTTCCTCCTGCTAGCAGGCAAAAAACTTCGATGGTGTTGCCTGCGGTTGCTTGCACTACAACAGCTTCTACCAAATCGCACACACCATGGCTCTGAAGGACGATCTAGTTCCAAAAACCACGCCAAAAAAGTGCCTAACGTCCCGTCTGAAATCCCAGAAAAACAACTTTTTTCGAGAATTTCTGTTGCCTGCGGCCGCTCGCAGGAAAACAACTTCGAAAAAAGCAGCTCCCGGCAGGAAAACACCAAGGCTCTGAAGGACGAACTAGTTCCAAAACCACGCCAAAAAAGTGCCTAACGTCCCGTCTGAAATCCTAGAAAAACAACCTTTTTCGAGAATTTCTGTCGCCTGCGGCCGCTCGCAGGAAAACAACTGCGAAAAAAGCAGCTCCCGGCAGGAAAACACCATGGCTCTGAAGGACGAACTAGTTCCAAAACCACGCCAAAAAAGTACCTAACGTCCCGTCTGAAATCCTTAAAACAAACCTTTTTCGCCAGGAAAGAAATGGAAAACAACTTCGAAAAAAACATAAAAGCAGCCCCCGGCAGGAAAACACCATGGCTCTGAAGGACGAACAACCTTTTTCGCAGGAAAACAACTTCGAAAAAAGCAGCTCCCGGCAGGAAAACACCATGGCTCTGAAGGACGAGCTAGTTCCAAAACCACGCCAAAAAAGTGCCTAACGTCCCGTCTGAAATCCTAGAAAAACAACCTTTTTCGAGAATTTCTGTTGCCTGCGCCCGCTCGCAGGAAAACAACTGCGAAAAAAGCAGCTCCCAGCAGGAAAACACCATGGCTCTGAAGGACGAGCTAGTTCCAAAACCACGCCAAAAAAGTGCCTAACGTCCCGTCTGAAATCCAAGAAAAACAACCTTTTTCGAGAATTTCTGTTGCCTGCGGCCGCTCGCAGGAAAACAACTGCGAAAAAAGCAGCTTCCGGCAGGAAAACACCATGGCTCTGAAGGACGAACTAGTTCCAAAACCACGCCAAAAAAGTACCTAACGTCCCGTCTGACATCCTAGAAAAACAAAACCTTTTTCGAGAAATTTCTTGTTGCCCTGCGGCCGCTCGCCAGGAAAAACCAACTTCGAAAAAAAGCAGCCCCGGCAGGGAGGGAAAAACCCCCCCCCCCCCACACCATGGCTCTGAAGGACGAACTAGTTCCAAAACCACGCCAAAAAAGTGCCTAACGTCCCTTCTGAAATCTTAGAAAAACAACATAAAACAACATAAAACAACTTTTTTCGAGAATTTCTGTTGCCTGCGGCCGCTCGCAGGAAAACAACTTCGAAAAAAGCAGCTCCCGGCAGGAAAACACCATGGCTCTGAAGGACGAACTAGTTCCAAAACCACGCCAAAAAAGTGCCTAACGTCCCGTCTGAAATCCTAGAAAAACAACATTTTTCGAGAATTTCTGTTGCCTGCGCCCGCTCGCAGGAAAACAACTTCGAAAAAAACATAAAAGTAGCTCCCGGCAGGAAAACACCATGGCTCTGAAGGACGAACTAGTTCCAAAACCACGCCAAAAAAGTGCCTAACGTCCCTTCTGAAATCCTAGAAAAACAACCTTTTTCCGAAAACAACTTCGAAAAAAGCATAAAAGCAGCTCCCGGCAGGAAAACACCATGGCTCTGAAGGACGAACTAGTTCTAAAACCACGCCAAAAAAGTGCCTAACGTCCCGTCTGAAATCCTAGAAAAACAACCTTTTTCGAGAATTTCTGTTGCCTGCGGCCGCTCGCAGGAAAACAACTTCGAAAAAATCACCTCCCGGGGGGGAAAACACCAGAGCTCTGAAGGACGAGCGAGTGCCAGAACCACGCCAAAAAAGTGCCTAACGTGTCGTCTGAAATCCTAGAAAAATCTAGATTAGATTTTTGGTAGGCTGCTGGCTACTGGCTGCTGGCTGCTACTGGCGCTGGCTGCTAGCTACTGGCTATGTGCACCTTTTGCGTGCTCTTGCCCACGTTCTTGACACCCATTAGTGCCATCCTAGAAAAACACAATTTTTCGTGCTGCTAGCTGCTGCACTGCTACCATTGCGCTTACTGCTGCTGCGTCTGCTTGTGTCTGCTGCTGCCTGCTGCTGCCTGCTGCCTGCTGCTGCCTGCTGCCTGCTGCTGCCTGCGGGCAGCTCCCCTTTGCGTCGGCCGGTCCCGTCTGAAATCCCAGAAAAACAACTTTTTTCGAGAATTTCTGTTGCCTGCGGCCGCTCGCAGGAAAACAACTTCGAAAAAAACATAAAAGCAGCTCCCGGCAGGAAAACACCATGGCTCTGAAGGACGAACTAGTTCCAAAACCACGCCAAAAAAGTGCCTAACGTCCCTTCTGAAATCCTAGAAAAACAACCTTTTTCGAGAATTTCTGTTGCCTGCGGCCGCTCGCAGGAAAACAACTTCGAAAAAAGCAGCTCCCGGCAGGAAAACACAATGGCTCTGAAGGACGAACTAGTTCCACAACCACGCCAAAAAAGTGCCTAACGTCCTGTCTGAAATCCTAGAAAAACAACCTTTTTCGCAGGAAAACAACTTCGAAAAAAGCAGCTCCCGGCAGGAAAACACCATGGCTCTGAAGGACGAGCTAGTTCCAAAACCACGCCAAAAAAGTGCCTAACGTCCCGTCTGAAATCCTAGAAAAACAACATTTTTCGAGAATTTCTGTTGCCTGCGCCCGCTCGCAGGAAAACAACTTCGAAAAAAACATAAAAGCAGCTCCCGGCAAGAAAACACCATGGCTCTGAAGGACGAACTAGTTCCAAAACCACGCCAAAAAAGTGCCTAACGTCCCTTCTGAAATCCCCCGGCCAGGGAAAAAACACCATGGCTTGAGGACGAACTTTAGTTCCAAAACCACGCCAAAAAGTGCCTAACGTCCCGTCTGAAATCCTAGAAAAACAACCTTTTTCGAGAATTTCTGTTGCCTGCGCCCGCTCGCAGGAAAACAACTTCGAAAAAAACATAAAAGCAGCTCCCGGCAGGAAAACACCATGGCTCTGAAGGACGAACTAGTTCCAAAACCACGCCAAAAAAGTGCCTAACGTCCCTTCTGAAATCTTAGAAAAACAACATAAAACAACATAAAACAACTTTTTTCGAGAATTTCTGTTGCCTGCGGCCGCTCGCAGGAAAACAACTTCGAAAAAAGCAGCTCCCGGCAGGAAAACACCATGGCTCTGAAGGACGAACTAGTTCCAAAACCACGCCAAAAAAGTGCCTAACGTCCCGTCTGAAATCCTAGAAAAACAACATTTTTCGAGAATTTCTGTTGCCTGCGCCCGCTCGCAGGAAAACAACTTCGAAAAAAACATAAAAGTAGCTCCCGGCAGGAAAACACCATGGCTCTGAAGGACGAACTAGTTCCAAAACCACGCCAAAAAAGTGCCTAACGTCCCTTCTGAAATCCTAGAAAAACAACCTTTTTCCGAAAACAACTTCGCAAAAAGCATAAAAGCAGCTCCCGGCAGGAAAACACCATGGCTCTGAAGGACGAACTAGTTCCAAAACCACGCCAAAAAAGTGCCTAACGTCCCTTCTGAAATCCTAGAGAATCCTAGATCTAGATCTCTAGATCTATCCTAGATCTAGATCTAGATCCTAGTTCGGGAATCCTTGCTAGGCCAGCTGCTTCGGCCGAATCCCCCAGAATCTCCTAAACAATATTACAGCTAGGCCTGCTGTTTCGAAGCGGTTCCGAAACAGCAAAACACCACCTAATTTCGTGCCGAAAATAACGAAAAATCGCGGCAGAAAACTACCTAACGTCCCTTCTGAAATCCTAGAGAATCCTAGATCTAGATCCAGATCCTAGTTTAGATCCTAGTTCGAGAATCCTAGCTGGGCCAGCCGTTTCAGCCGAATCCCTCAGAATCTCCGGTAGCTAGGCCAGCTGTTTCGGCCGAATCCCTAGAATCGCCTAAACAATATTACAGAAACCTGCCTAACGTCCCTTCTGAAATCCTAGAGAATCCTAGATCTAGATCTAGATCCTAGTTTAGATCCTACTTCGAGAATCCTAGCTGGGCCAACTGTTTCAGCCGAATCCCCCAGAATCTCCGGTAGCTGGGCCAGCTGTTTCGGCCGAATCCCCCAGAATCGCCTAAACAATATTATGGCTGGGCCTACTGTTTCGAAACGCTTCCGAAACAGCAAAACACCACCTAATTTCCATCTTCTTCCCTTACGCGCTCCCCCTTGCGTCGGCCGGGGTCGGCGGATACTGTTATACATTTATGTTTTTTTTTTAAATTGCAGGCTTCGACTGGAAATCTGTAAAATTATTTGAAAAACAATGAAAAGAATGTAAAAACGCAAGGAAACAAAATGTAAAGAAACAGTGATGAGAAAAAGGCCACAGGAAAAAATGAAAGCACACACTAAAGAATTGGAACAATAGTGAACATAAAAGTAAACAAACAATGAAAGCAAAAGCGAAAAACACGTGAATGAAACCAAACAACAGAACAAAGGGAGAACTCAATGGAAACAAACGCATACCAAGACGCATGAAAATAAACCGGGAAAGCAAATCAAAATAGGAAGAATGCAAGTAAATTACGGGATGCCTGCTTTAAGATCTCAGTGCAACAAATAAATATTGCCCATATACTCATGGATGGCTCAGCCCCGGCTATGTGCAAGCAGCAACCCCCGTGAATGTGAACAACCGCGCAGCACCGGGAAGTGGTGCCGGGGCAGCCAAGCAATCTGGCAAGGAAGGTTGAACATTGTCATCAAGGGAACGGGTCGGGAAAGTAGCCGAACGGAAAGGGAAAGGTAGGGAAAAGGAAGAAGGGAAAAGGAATGGAAACAGAAGGGAAAAGGAATGGAAACAGAAGGGAAAAGGAAGGGAAACGGAAGGGAAAAGGAAGGGAAAAAGGAAATGGAAAGGAAGGAGAGGAAAGGGGAGGAAAGAGGAGGAAAAGGATGAAGGGAAAGGAAGGAGGGACGAGGAACCGAGGCAGAAGGAACGCAACAAAAGGAATTGACACGGAAAAAACACACACACAAACAAGCTGCAAGTGCACCCCTTCCCAATAAGCACAAACATTTCTATATTTTACCAGAACATGTCTACTTCATTTTACTCCTGTCCAAGGGGCCGAGCATTCTGTGTTTAAAATCACTTACTGTATATTTTTTGATGTTTTTTTTTTTTCGTTTTGTTTTTTCATTTCTGCCAAAGTTACTTTTTGGTGCTTTCCAATCCATCACGTTTCAATTGTACTTTTTTGCTTTTTTTTCTGCCCGGGTTACTTTTTTTTGTTCATTTTTTGCAATTGCATTTTCCGTTTGAAACCTGTTACTGCAATACATAAGTATACACTTGAGGGATAACTGCGGATGGTCCAATGTGAAAATCGAGCAACCTCTCTGGGTAAGTGGATGTGAATATCAATCGGTCACCTTTTCAAATGTTTGTCCTTTTCAGGAAATCATTGACACCCAATTTTTCGTGGCAAACGCAACAATACACCTCACTTTTCCTAGATTTACAACAACCCTTCGAATGGTCAAAATCAGGTCTGGTTTCTTGGATCACCACCGAAATTTTCGCCACGAAAACCGTCAGGTGGCGTTTTCGTCTTCATTGAGCATGTGGCCGCCGAAGACGGAAGTCCCCTTCGCGTCACTCAGGATGTATCACTTGGCCGGGTGAATCTCAAGTGAACTGCTAGGATAAACTGCACTCATGTTACCCCCTGGTAATTTAACATCGCCATGGTACCCATTTCTAGACAATTGCCTATGGAAAAATGGCCATATTCCATGAGATGTCCACGATATCTCCATGAGATCCCCATTCAACCACCAGGAAAATCGCGGGGTTTTCCGAAACAAAAACCTCCATCAAAACACCATTGAAACCATTGAATTAAATCCATGATATTTCCATGATATGTCCAATATCTCGATATTTCCATGATATGTCCAATATCTCCATTAAACCAACATGTTCGTAGGGTATGCCATGTATCGCAGAGAAAATTTGAAACACCGAAGGAGGTGCTGCGCCCGGTACAACAAGCCATGGCCAACAACTGCGACATGGCGCGCGACTGGGCTACCAACTGGGCGGGTGGAGGATGGTTCATGTTGAAAACATGGCATTTATATCTATTTATGGAGATATATCAATCATCTATAAATGGGGAAAATATGGGGAAATCACCAATGAATGGCGATTTAATGGAATTGATAGGGATATAATGGGATATTTTATAGGGAACATGGTGATATTTTTTGGAACTGGGGGGGCGATATTTTCAGAGAGAGCCAAATGACACGAAGAGTTGATGCTGGGAGTTGTTGGGATATCAACAGCCACCGAAGCCACCTATTCACCATTGGATCCGTCGAACTCAGAACAGGGGTCCTTCTATTTTCCATTGGGATTGAAATCATTTTTGGGTGGTGAAATTGTGGTGTACCCTCCATTTACTAACGTGGTAAAAGGGTGGAAACGGGTGGCTTTCTGCGAAGATAGATTGGCCCAAATCTCATGGTCTCATGGACAAAACCATCGCTGAACGGCCTGAGGTGACACTGAGAAGGAGATCCGTGCCCTCCCATGGGCATCAGTGGAGTGTGTGGCCTATGATGAAGCCTTCAATGGGCCGCTCACGCCGTGCCTGGGATTTGATCTTTGGGGATATGAAGGGGATGGGGGATATGGGGCATATGATGGGAAGCTGGGGAAAATGGGGAAGAGGCAGGGCTCCAGGGGAAGGTTGGGATGGTGGTTACACTTACCCCTTCATGGAGTTTCGAGGCACATCCGCGGACTGGCGGTGAAAGCGGGATAAAAAACATCCGTCCCAAGCGGCAGGTGACATGAGAGGTGAGAGAGCTGGACTCTGCAAACAAGTTTGCTTCGTTGTAGCAGTGGCATTAGATGGAATTAATTAGTATGGTATGAGTAGCCCTTTCCAAGTATCACTTGGCAAGGGAATCTAGCATGATATTTCAATATATTTCATATACCCTCTGGTAATTTAACATAGCTATGGAAAATCACCATGCTATTAATGGGAAAATCCAGTATAAATGGCAATTTTCAATAGCAAATTGTTAGTTTACCCTTACCAGAGGGTAAATCACCATTAATCACCATTAATTATCATTATTTACCACTATTAATCACTATTAACCACTATTAATCCCCATTGATTAACCTAAGATTATTGTTTGGGAATTACCTC
>CAMXCT020004313.1:25000-40585 GCA_947184155.2 Cladocopium goreaui
TATAGGGTCCGACCTTCCAACGAGGCGACTGATGCCCTGCGGGAGCGCCTAACAGAGGCGCAGACCGCGGCGGAGCAGTTTGCGGCCTCCGGGATGCAAAAGCTGAAGAGGGACTCGGAAGAGGCGACACTTGGAGGGTGGCGTGCACTGCTATGGTGGGCAAGATGGCTGTTTGGATATGTTGGGTGATAGGTGATGGAGGATAAATGCATGAACTGAACTGAAATGAACTGAACTGAACTGAACCGAATGCATGAATGAATGATAGATTTGAAGTGCCGGAAGGGCCAGCAGCAGACCAAAGCCACTTGCTTTTGTAACGCAGGGCAAGCAAATTTCAGAGCCAGCTGAAATGCATGGTGGGAAATAGTGCCAATGTGAATTTCAGTTCTCGAGGCAAAACAATTCAATCGATATATATATATATATTATATTTACATGTCAATTAATAGATTTTTCACTTCAGTCACTCTTTGGTGTAAATTTCAACCACCCCAGACACACCAAAGAAGTTGGCACAGCCTTGCTCTGCAGGGTGCCGTTACCCTGCGGGATGGTTTCTCCAAGGTCTGAGGCCTATGCTGATGCAGACCCTCTTGGCATATGGGTGTAGTTTCCATTGGACCCAAGAGGAACCCACCGAAACGCTTTGTTCTTGCGCAGAAAAATCGATAAAACCGAGGTTTTGGTAAAGCTCCAATCATTGACACCCCAAATTGCCTAGCGATTCTGTGCTTCAAACGACCTCATTTGGGCTTTGTGTACGAACACTTTGGGAACTACAGCATATTTATCCTATTTGTAGCAGAGATATGAGCTACCACACCAAGGTGGAGAAAACTCTGCGGTCAGAGGTGGCTCGAATCTCCACTGCAGCCAACAGCGCTCTTTGGATGAATGGCCATCCCGTTTATTCATAAAAGAGATCCCCTAAAGGCACCAAAGAAGTAATGATTCTGATAAATAACGGTACCCTATGTTGATCAACTAGGTGTTAATTTGTCGGAATTGACATTTCGTCCATTGAACTCAGACAGCTGACGACCCCAATCTCAGAGCAGTGTTTCAGGGCTCCAACCTACAACCAAGGTATCCCTCAAACCATGCAATCTTGTACAAGCAGGATCCAAGAACGGAAACTGAGTAGAGAGAAAACACATAATACATCATAATACCATGTCACGCTGGGCTTAATCTGAAAATGGCTGGGATGCTCAAACCAGGATCCGAAATTTTGGGCGCTTGAGGCCTCACAGGAAGCCACTTGCGCTTCCCAACAGATTTCACGGCTTCAAGCTGGAGTTCGTGGAGTGGAGGACAGGCCTTTAGTTCCCATTGGCCACATGCTGGGAACTGGGATGCTGATGGGAGGCTGTGGTTTGGCGGCTTTGTATGAATCATGGCCTAAACAATAGCTCGGAAGCCCAATCGTGAGATACCTCTCAAATCCAAAATCAGAGTCTGAAGGCCAATTCTCAGCCACAAGTTATCCTTGACAACTGGAAAGTATCATTTTCCTGGGCATATAACGCAGGTCTCCGGCCAGAAAGTAACACATGGCCACGGAACAGCCCAACAGCCCCAGGAAACTTTGGAACGACGGACGCAGTGGATGAGGACAGCGAAGAGCGAACTGGAGGCACCACCATGTGATCGTTTCTTGCAGAGGAAACTCCCCGTTTCTACATGACTTTCTGTTAGATATTTGCCATTATCATCCATGAATTCTCTCTATACGTCTCTAGGAGATTTTTCCCAATCTTTCTCTTTCCATGTCCGGCACTAGCTCTGAAGGTCTCCATCAGTGAAGCAGCAGCAGCTTCCATGGGGGCGGTGTCGCGATCGGTGCGAAGCATATCATCAGAGGCGGGGCCAGGGATTTTTTTTTTAATCAACATGGTCATTTTGGGGATATTTTGGGGATATTTTGGGGATATATCCACTTTTTCAGACAGATCCAGATGATTTGTCCAATTGTCCAAGCAAGATGGGGGAAATTTGGGCATCTTAAGCAGCAGACATGGGGATTCTTGCAGCCCACACTGGGATTGCTTTCCAGAAAAACCATAAGATCTGGTTCTTTTTTGGACACTCCATACATCTTCAACGTGTGTGGCTCATTTTTCTGGGGAGAACATGCGGTTTCCGCATCTGTATTCGATGAGTTTCCTGGAGGCAAACCGACGGAGATTCAATGATCAGGCTGATTAGGAACTGTAAGTTTTCTTGGGGTGCGTCCATCTATCACTTGATTATAGTAATTATAGCCATATATAGCCATGGTTTCTGATGATCCACCATTAGGCAATCATGCGGCATACCTTCTGATGTTCGTTCGGCTCGGCTGGGTGACCTCAGCCCGGAGATCAACCAAGGTGGAAGAACAGCAACGCGGTCGCATTGAAGATGCTGCCCGTTTGGAGAGGTCGTTGGAGAGTGTGAGCCGTCCATAGCTGGTAAGGGATGATAAATCTTCAACATTTTCCTCAAGGATCAGATTCCTGCCATCGATGCAGAGGCTACGACATAGCTGCAGTTGAACGTAATGACCATGGCTCATGTTGGGGAGAGAATGACAAGCAACCACTCAGACAAAGACAACGGAAACTTTCGCTACTCAACTACAACATGTTTGATGATTTAGTTTTGCAGATACCACAATTGGTTGAAGGATAAGCTGAAGATCAAGATGGAGCAACATCTCTTGAGAATCGCCCTGAAATTAGAGGAAGACCAACCCCTTTGAAGACCTTGTCAGACCTTGTCTCATGTTTCCAGAGAAGCTCCATGGCAGCTGTCAGGTTCGAGGATGCGACCCAGCGTCAAGCCCAAGCTCAGGCTCCCGCCAGGGGGAGATTCCTCGGCCTCTTGCAGACAAACTTCACATTTCTGAGTTCCCAGCTATTCCCAGCTTGTGCAAATCTCGGAAAGCCAAGGCCAGAATTCAGTGATGGGGGAATAGTGCTGGGAGCAGTATCCAAAAAAGCAGCAGATGCCCTGCAATGGATCCTCGTCCCTTTTGTGTGTCCAGAACCTCCATTTCTTGGGACCTATGATCTGAACAGCATTGGAGGGTCACTGCTGGAACCAACCATCTCAAGCATCGGCAGGCCAAAGTACTGGATGAACTGCG
Organism: Cladocopium goreaui; assembly: GCA_947184155.2. Classification (NCBI taxonomy): domain Eukaryota; class Dinophyceae; order Suessiales; family Symbiodiniaceae; genus Cladocopium; species Cladocopium goreaui. The sequence continues at coordinate 28,134 of CAMXCT020004313.1, forward strand.
GGAGGTGCGATGAATTGGTTGATAGCAGGGTTGTACCTCCAAAATTCAAGATGGAACCAGTGGCAAATGCTAACATGGAAACGGCATCTTTGTCCAACACTTTTTTCTTAAGGCTTACAAGTTCCAAGTTGGTTTTCAGTTGTGTGCTTTCTGTTCGTTTCTGCAACTTTTGATTTCGGATTCTCAAACTGAGAGACGGAAAGGTCGGTCTCTGAGCGGGTCTGTTGTGCAGGCTGTGTTGGCCACAGCAGAACGGCGGTGTCTCGGTGAAAAAACCAACAGCTCAGCTGCGACTGGACCAGTTTTGGATATCTCCAAATCATGTACAAAATGGACATTATAGTTATAATGATATAGTTAAAATGGACATTATAATGATTATTAGTATCAAATCATCACTAATGACTGAGAATCAAATAGTGATAATCAATGATAGTTAAAATTTGTATAGTGGTAGTTATGAGTAGTTATTTGTATGTTTTGACCTTCGTGATTCATAGCCGCAGCCGCTCACTTCACTTGGGTTGCCCTGAGGCCTGGTGAAGAGCAAAACCTCATGAAGAAGGAATGGATACAGTTGGGAAATTAGTCTGGATATGGAATCAAGAACTGGCTTTAAATTTTAAGCTTTTATCCCTTGTTTGATGATTTAGGAAGATGGTGGAATGAAGTTTCTGAAATTAGCAGCCGTGCCTGATGGGTGTGTAAGGAAGACTGCCCAAGGTTTACTTTGCTAGCAGCTGCTAGCATACATTTGCAGGACTGCAAATAAAGAACTGAGTCAGACAAATTGAAATGCTGCAGGCCAGATTTCGATACATTTTTCATTCTAATGTTTTTTCACAAGGCATTCGCCACCGCCTTTGCAGGTTCATGACGTTCTTCGAGCATTGAAGGAAAAGCTGTCCAAGGAAGGCCGTGAGACTGTGGAGGCCCTTTCGTAGAGTGATACTGTCGCAGGACTCCTGGAAATCCAGATGGTTCAAGTTTCAAATGGATATATAAAAAAAAATCCTGAGATGGATCAAATGGATGGATCTGAGATGGACCTTTTGGATTTGTTATGATTTGTTGAGCTTCTCTCCATCTCTACGGATCTCTACGGTCACTGTCCAGCTGTCAGGCTGCAGGTCGTGCAGTTGCTGAGGTGTGGCCTCAACTGGGTGCTCCAAGTGGCAGCCATCTCTTCGTGATGTTCTCATGTGGTTTGTGTCCAAAATGGAAAATCAATGAAAATCATGGAATGGCAAAAAGGAGACAAGGATCTCGAAGGCCATGAAATGGTGGATGACTTGGCCTCTTAACTTTGAGCGAAACTTCGATTTTTTGGCGTTCCTCTCCACTCCGCATGGCGATTTGGCTCAATCCACACCTTTTAGGGCAGGCATGAGCAGGCGCTTCACGCTCTCAGGCCGGGCCGCTCTATGTCTCAGCTGTGAATCAGCTCCTAAAGCCAGAAAAAAAGCCATCATAAGCCATCAATTTTTCCCCGATACTACGCAGATCATTGGAACATTGGCATATATATATATATATATATAATGTGGTAAACCGTCCATAATACGATCATGGGGTGGGCGTGAAACCATCCCCAAATGTGATTTCTTTTCTGGCAGGAGGTTTACCATAGTTTACCACCATATTTTCCACCAAAATCACAACTGTTGAGCTCCGTAGGTCACCTGCTCTTCGATCATGTCCCGCCGTCACCTGGCGAAGCAAAGGTGATACCCGAAGCATGTTGATACCAGCTTCCTCTGCTAAGGTATCCAAACAAAAGGGTGGAAAAGCCGTCTTTGTAGATCTGTATGATCTGTGTTATCAGTTTGAAATTGTTCACATTTCCACTTGGTTGCGACTTCTTGACGTTCCTGGCACTGAGGCATTGACAGCTTGTACTGCACCACCGACACAGCAGAGGATGTGGTAAGGTGCCGGGGGGCGCCAGCCTTGACCAACATGAGGATGTGAACATATTTTTCCCCAACAACTATGGGGGTCCGGTATTGAGCAACAAGGAAAGGTGTATTAGCATGTATTAGCATGTATTAGCCTGGATATGAATAGATGATAATAAATGATGGGTTTACTAGCCAGTAATTAGAAGATATAGAAAATATGGTTGACCATGCAGTGGAAACGAATCGTCCTGGTAGAGCAATCTGGGCCCACGGACAACTTCAGCCATGCCTTCGAGTTAGATTTCCTGAGATCCTCGAGAAATGGTGGATGCTTCAGCTCCCTTAACTGCCACTATTGTTCGGTAGCGTCCCCTGTTGTTTGTGTTACTACATTTCATTGCGATGGTACAGATGGTACTGGTAGTACGATCTGTCTGTCGGGAACAGTCTCAGCAAAAATGTCGGAGGTCAGTCATTGAAGCCACACGGAGCGAAGCACAGCTCGTCAAGAATGAGGCGCCGTCGTTGCCTTCCTTGACGCAGCTTCTGAAGATTGGCCCCTGAAAGATGGGAAAATGCCGTTCGGACAATCATCCAGTGGTGCACACAAGACTCCCAAGAATGGCTGATCCAAAGCACTTGGAACTTGGAAGTATTTAAAGATATTTTAAGTACTGTACTTTTGTCACTTTTGAAATCCTTTTCTTTTTCCGTTTTACGGACCCACTTCCTTTGCTTCTCTTCGGTCTTCTTCTGTCGCTTTGGTGCCAGGTAGCGGCTGCAGTTTCCGAGCGCATCCAGGCACTACAGGCCGCAGATTTGTGCTGCATTCTTCAGACTTTGCAATGCCATTTTTTTTTCCACTGAGCATTTTGAAAGCATGATAGTGGTGGAATGTATCGGACATGTCGCCCTCAAAAAACATTCACATAACTATCACTATCAAAGATAACATGAATTAAAACATATTAATAATATTAACATGAAATACATCTGGTTTTGCGAGGCTAGGCAGCAGGAACTTGTCGAACAGATCGACTCCCTGGTCCTGACCAAGCTGGAGGCCCACAGGGGCCAATAATGGTGGAATAGAATGAGATAGTGGGGATGTTTGTCATTTTTTGGAAAGAAAACACGATTTAGATTGTTCATTTTACAATGAAACTAATATGCAAATGCGCGCAAACGGGTTGACATGTTGACATCAGCATTTCTGTCAACACTTGAAACATAATGTCAACCATTTTATAACGGAGGGCCATTTATTTAGGGATTTTTTTTTTAGTTTAGGGATTTTTTTTTGGATTTCTTCCTGCTTACTCTATTGCCTCCTGCAGTGCTTCTCTGCTTCTTTGCTTCTATTCCTTTTTTTGCTTTTCTTGCTTTTCTTTGCTTTTTTGCTTTTTTGCTTCCCTTGCTTTTCTTTGCTTTTTTGCTTTTTTGCTTTTCTCGCTTTTCTGCTTTTCTTTGCTTTTTTGCTTTTCTTGCTTTTCTTTGCTTTTTTGCTTTTCTCGCTTTTCTGCTTTTCTTTGCTTTTTTGCTTTTCTTGCTTTTCTTTGCTTTTTTGCTTTTTTGCTTTCCTTGCTTTTCTTTGCTTTTTTGCTTTTCTCGCTTTTCTGCTTTTCTTTGCTTTTTTGCTTTTCTTGCTTTTCTTTGCTTTTTTGCTTTTTTGCTTTTCTTTGCTTTTTTGCTTTTCCATGAGGTGTGGAGCAACATCAACAACAACAACAACACCAACACCAACACCAACACCAACACCAACACCAACACAACAACAACAACAACAACAACAACAACAACAACAACAACAACACAACAACAACAACAACAGCAACAACAACAACAACAACCACCAACACCACCACCACCACCACCACCACCACCACCACCACCACACCAACAACAACAACAACCAACAACAACAACAACAACACACTAACACAACACTAACACAACACTAACACAACACTAACAACACTAACAACACTAACAACACTAACAACACTAACAACAGCAACAACAACAGCAACAACACGACCACCACCACCACCACCAACAACAACAACACCACCAACAACAACAACACCAACACCAACACCAACAACAGTAACAGTAACAACAAACAACTGTTGGAATGTCAGCCTTCAGCTCCAAAATCCTGCAAGTACTGTGAGGAATGTAGCTGTAAAATGTTGCACATACGGTGGAAATGCAGATTCCAGCTCAAAAATGCTGCAAAGAGCATGGAAAATGGACAGAACATGCTGCAAACTGTTGCAAATACCGTGGAAACTACAATGGAAAATGAGAGGTTCGAACTCAAAACCGTTGCACATACCGTGGAAATGGCAGTTTCCAGCTCCAAAATGCTGCAAATAGCATGGAAAATGGTGAGAACCGGAAATCCAAAAATTCCCCAAACTAAAAAAAAAATCCCCAAACAATTTCCTACCCTTTTATAACTATTAAATACCGTCACTATTTTACAAGTAGTTGCAGGGCCTTTGGGGGTTTTGTAGGCAAACAGGCAGTAGCACCCAGCCACGCTGAACATGTTAATAGATTTTACCATCAAACACAGGGATTCAACAGGGATAGAACGGGGATTAGGAATAGAACGGGATACGCACTATAGTCACTATAGATGATATGTTAATTGTGAAAATGATGATCACAAACCCATAAACCCATATGGGGTGAAAACGGAACTGGTTGGAGACCACCAAGATAACGTATAGGATTTGACCAAGCAACCATACAAGCGACTGAAACTGCCTACAAGACTTGTGATTTTATACAGTGTATTCCCAACCAGGAGATTTTTCCGACTCTTAAAGTTTTCCGACAAAATGGTTTGGAAACATTTGGAAACCCCAACTTTGAAACCCACGCAAGTCCTGTATGACCGCTTGAAAATCCATAAGACATAGCAGTGGACCTTTTTTTCATCCAATCACTGGAGCCACCGCAGACACTTACGGAGCAGCTGCAGCAGATCCAAGGCTTTGGGTCCCTAAAAAAGGATGAGAGGAAGACACATCGACATTCTCCAGATTTCTCCAGCAGATGAAGCATATTTTGAAACATTATGAAACATTTGAGTATTTGAACAAATCCGGAGCCCCTTTTTCTGCAAAGTTAGAAGCTACTGGTAGTCGATTTGGGAGTGCCGATCATGTGCTGATTTGTTGGAACTACAGGTGGGACCTGCCCCTATGCTCCAGGGGACTGCGGGCGGTGACTGGGAGGGGGTTCTCAGGTTTGAAATCTGTGGCTATAGGTCAGGTCAAGCATGTCTAAGCGAAACATCTGAAACTACTGGCAGATTCAGTGTAGATGATGGATTTGCCCAAATTATCTAAATCATCCGGTCGATTCGTTTCCTGTCTTGATATTCCCGGCCAATTCCCCTTGGATTCGACCATAGCTGCCATAGCAGCAACCCGCGAGGACGCGGAAAATCAGCCACGAGCGGGGGTGTATCTGCTGAATGCTGATGCTGTTCTCAGTTTTAGGCCAGGGTTTTGTGACCTCATAAGGGCGACAGGACTACTGGGAGTCTCCTTGCATTGTGAGGATATCCTTATCTTTGTCTCCGGTGCATCGATCTTACAATTTGGATGCTGTGCATCAGCTTCTCCAACATCTTGTTAGGTGAACAGTTGCCTTATTGGCAGAGTGATGTATCTATCACCCGACTGGATCGTTGTTGGAGAAGATTTAGTCACCTGTTGAGTCATCTTGCAATGGGACATGGATCGCCAATCCACACGACATCACACGACACTTGGATGATCTTGGATGAATCTGCAGCATTCTGCAGCATCTGCAGCCCTCCTTTGCTTTCCCAAAAGTGCTTCAGTGGCCAACAGCTTTTGTTCTGCTCGCCATGCTGCGCATCATCCTGGCCGCCTGAGCCTGAGATTTCTCGATGTAGGTGAGGTACTCATAGGTACTCCTGGAAGTGGTTGAAATGTGTTGAAAGGACTCAGAATCCATGATCTTCATGGATCAGGATGCGACAGCCCTGTATTGCGACAGTATGCTCCACGTCCCGAAACCGCCACAGCTGCCCCAGCTGCCCCAGCCGAGGCCCTCTTTGTGTCTGCCATGGCCTCGGAGCTTCCCTTGGCCGCAGATGATGAGTCCGGTGCCCTGAACCTCCTGCAGCACAAAGCTGGAGCTCAGGAGCGGACAAACATGGGGCTTGTAACATGTTTAAACCATCAAAGATGGGGTTTATATAACCATGTTTAACCAGCCAAAACATAGGGGAATTGGAGGTCATTGATCTTACTTGGCACATAAATTCACCTTCCCGCTTTTGCCAAGAACCAATGGCATCCGGCATGCCACAAGCAGGGCAAAGCACAGATCATCTGTTTTTTCTGCCGAGGGTTACTCCCACCTGCCGTAACAGGAATCTGCACTACTGATGGACGTGGAACTTGCCATGAACATGTCTCAACCAGGACTCCTTACAAACAAGAGCGCTCAGATGATTTTGGAATATTTCAGATGTGTATCAGACATGCTTTGATGCCCTTCTTGCTACATCAACACAAGACATTCATTACATGCAGTATGCTTTTTGCAAGACTGTGGCAAAGTAGTGCGGAGGGCACTGAGACACCAGCATCGCATCTCTGACCATTGGTTGATTTGTGAGGAACTGCATTCACAGAGGTTGGCGAGGGTCGTTTCAGGCGGGGCATTCGGTTGATCCGGGGATGCCATGTGAGTAGTGGTGGGTACCAGTACACAGTACATCCCAACTGGTCAGCTTGCGCAGGGTTGCATAATGCATAGAACTTATATATTTGTATTGTTGGCAAGACACGCAGGGTTAAACCCACGTGAAGCCAAGATTTGAAGTTGGCTTCGGTTGAAGTTAGAATTTTGTCCCCAATGTGAATCTGCCTACTGATGTTCAGATCGCCGTTATTGGCCCAGAGATCATCAAGACATGTGACAGTTGTGAAGTTTGAACCATTTTGAACCCAAGCCATTATTTCAGACTCGATCCACACGTTGCAGGTGCGGTGTGATCTACTGTGCCAATGCGCGCGGCAACTTTTGCTGTGCCAAGCGTGCCAGTGCAGTGTGCTGCGGCCCAGGATTGGGGTGCAACTGGGTGTCCTCCCCATCGGGGGTTGCCGACCATTGCCCGAAATCGGGCAGGTTTAGAACGTCACCTTGAATTTAAGTGGATACATTAATCACTAGAAGATACTACGTTTCTAGATATGTATATTTTACAACTATATTACCATAATTGTAATATATCATATCATATATCACCTGTAGTTACATATACATACACACCCGCATATATGTATAAATGTAACATGTATATATTTGAATATGCATATTATTTGTCATGTATTTGTACATATTATTTTTTTGTATATACTTGTATACCTAATGCAGCCCACATGTCATGTAGTGTTTATCCAATACCCGACCTGTCAGGAGCCCGTTGCCACGACTCCAATGGCCTTGCCATGTGCTTGTGAGAGCGCGTGTGAGTCGTCGCGGGGGTCTTTATATCATCCCCGGCTCAACAAGAAGCTGCGATGCAAAAATGGATCTGAAGTCGGACATGGTTGGAGTGATAGAAAATGCTAGATGGGGTGGGTTTAAACATCCCACCTTGTATATATTATATTTATGTTTCTGTCTATGAACAAATAGTATTTCCCATTGCCATGTTTGTTCACAGTCACTGGAGAGTCATCAGCCCCGGGATGAATTTCACCGGTCCAGGCTGGCGGAGACAGACTTCGCCGAAAAGATTCCCTCTTGGGGTCAAGTGGGCGAGAGCCATGAACTCAGGGATGTGGCGCTTAAGGTGTTGGAAGGGTGTCAAAGGGGTCCAGGCCAGGAGGTGGATTGGAACAGACTGCACATATGTATATGATTCTATGATTATATGATTGTATATGGACTCCGGACCCTTTTAAGCATACTGTACACTACACGTAATATATTGATCTATTGACATGACAGACACTCCTTTGTGTCATTGTTGTAGCTTTGCCCTTTATTGTAGACATACAATGGCATGGCAAAGGGACTCTAGTGGCACCAACTTGAAGCACTTGGTCAATTCTTCGGAGGAAAACAAGGCAAATGAGGAGGATGCACATTGTAACAGGTCCAAGACTTTTTTCTTCACGAAGCGTACTTGTGGACAACAACTCTTCCACTTACTGGGAGTTTGCAGTAGGCCGTTTTCAAAGTACTGATGTTTTACCATTCCAAAAGCGCAACAGCTGCTCCTGATGAGACTTTCGCGCCTTTTTGCTGTCTCGGTCCTGGCAACTTCGTATGTAGCAGTGATTTGTCTCACTTCTGTACCTCTCTCAGGGCCTGCATGGTGGGATTGTACTTTCCCCCATTGACTGGTGGAAGTCGGTTTCGCGCTGCTCAGAATCGACCTATGCTTCCCTGAGCTTCGCAAAGGGGCCAGGACTTGGAGTTCTCAAGGTGGCCTGGTGGAAGATGAAGGGATCAGGGCCAAAACAGCAAAGCCGCATATTTTTGTTGGATGAACACATCAATTTATCACCGATTTTTCAAAAGGATGCCAGTGTTCTCATTCAGACAGCCTCTTCCAGACTTAGAGGGTTCAATTTCGTTCAGATAACCAGACAGCAATTCGTGGCCAGCCTTTGACCGGGGTTCCGCTGCTGACATGGAAATCATCGCAGGGCTCTGTGCTGTCAGGTGAACAACCCATCCTTCTTGTGGGTTTTCGCGTCCTATAGCCAAGCGGGCGGGAGCTTGTCACTGGAAGATGGCTTATGGGGATGAATATGGAGCCGATGATGGTCATGTAAGGTGCGATCGAGAGGGGCAGCGTCGCACTGAAGGAGGCACTCCGATTCATCATGGAATCTGTCAGAAGCTGGAAATGGATACAGTGATACAGTATCAACATGTTCTGAACTCAGGCTTAGACAAGGCTCCAGTAGCACTTTGCAGTGACTCTGAAAAAGATGAATCTTTGATATACTGTAGATGGTCATGCAGACTGAGTAGATGGCTCTGGAAGGATAAAGAGATTTGACTTGCCTGAAAATGGGGTATATACGGAAAGCCGGTATACCACCAAAATGGGCATTTACAGTAATTTGGGAGAATGATGAGGAACTATCATTGGAAGTACCCAAAATGGTACAACAGGCTACCATATTTTCAGAGAAAGCTATATTCTTTGAAGCCAGACAGGCGACAGGGTGGTGGCTACACTCTCCCATCCCGAGGCCTGAGCGATTCATTGATTGGATGTTGATATTGAATATTTGTTAGAGTTTATCAAAGGATAAATGTTAGAGTTTATTTGTCCGGATAGATGTCCCAAGATACTCGTTGGTCATTGGATATACCTTGGATCTACCCTAGAAATTTATGTAGAATACATCTGCTGATCTATATGTATCATGATGTATCTATGCAATTCTATGCAATTCGATGCAATTCTATGCTATCTGCAACCTGACATCTTGAATCATCTTGACCTATAGTGGAACCTGGCACCCCAGCGCAGGAATTTCAGGATGTATCCGTGGAGGACCTCCAAGACGGCAGGTGCCCCACCATCTCTGTCCAAAAACATAGGGCTGTTCAAATCCGAAAATGTGGCGTTTGGAGGTACAAAGTTACCTTCTTGCCACTTACACCTGGAAGTTCTCGACCTCAGCTCGACGTTTCAGGGGTCCAAAACTATAAGGAGTGAAATGAGTGAAGGTGAAGTAACATGAAGTAACTGTAAGACACGAAGTACCGGTATCTGTCTTTTGGATCTTTTGGGTTCAGATGGTTCAGATATTTGGAACATTGCAAAGGTCCTCCCCAGAAGCACATGAAATCACGATCGGGGCGGTTGTGTCAGACATGTTGAGGCTACAACTTGCAGATTTCCATCGGACCAGAGGGTGCTGATGAGGCCCCAGTGGGTATTGAAGCTGTGTAGGAAAAACGGACATGATTGGACATGATGGTATCTTAATGATTGTGACATGTTGTGACAATTTGACTGCAGGAGCTATGTGGATGCCCCTTCACACTAGAAGTGAGAGACTCAGACGACTTAGAGGCCTTGACAGTCTCAACGCCAGTCTGCCTTGACTATGCCTGTCGATTGACTGTCGCACCAGTATGCAGCTTTAGTGGGTCCAGCAGTTGGAGTGAACAGATTTGGACTTACTAAGGTGCGACCGCCGACCGTCTACCAGACAATTGGAGTTGTCAGCCTGGCATATTGTTGGAAGATGTTGGAAGTCGAATAAGTAGTCTATCTCACTAAGTCCTTGAATACCGACCGACCCTTCCTGTGGATCTTTCAATGCCCGGAGAAAGGATCAGTCCAAGGAGTTTCTTTTGTAATGTAGAGATGCTGTCAGCAAAGACCAAATCTCAATAAATTTCAGCTCTTATACTTTCAATGATAATCCCAATTTTTGAAGGCAACAGTATTTGGGATCATTGAATCTTCTATTGCATGTCACTGAAACAGACAGACCTTCCGCGACAGGATGCTGAAACTGAAGGTAAAGCGCAACTAGGCACCCACAGCACCTGGCAGCATTGCAACGGGGCCGGAAGGTGACTTGCTGGTGAACAAAGCTAAAACATGTATACATCTCACAGCCACAGAAGATACAAGGTTAATACGAGATGCAATTCCTCCTCCATGTAACATCAGAGAAGCGGTTGACATCCCATGACATGTATACTGTATATACTGTATAATTCCTTTTTTCCCCCAAAAAATCACCACCGCGATCCAGTTCCCATCCCGAAGCCATTTCCAGTGGCTCCATGTCGTCACCCAACTGGCCCTCCTTGCGCCGCCTCTTTGCGGCTGTGGGTGTGCTGGAACAGGGGGATTTCGAAGAGATCTTCCAGCAGATCCGTTTGACAAAGGAGGACATCCATCAGCTGGTGCTGGAATCTGGCGCCATGAAGGACGGGGTCCGACATGGACAATCCAAGATACGGATGAGAGTCAACGTTTCAAAGGTATTGGTGCAAGATTCTTTGGTACTCGTGTGTATAAATAGATATATAATTAAATAAATAAATACATATATATATATATATTTGATATATGATAAAACAATGATATAATATAATAATATATAATTATATATATACACATAATGTAGATTCATGTAGCTTAGTAAGCCCAATGACCTGTCATGTTGGTTCCCCCCGGATGGTTTTGGGGGCCAGAGAACATGGCCTCAAAATGGTTCAGCTGTGGAGTAGGATGGACTGGTGGACTGCGTCAAGGCATTCGATTGGATCTGCCCTGCTGTCAATGCTACTGAGAAGGCCGTGGGTGATGATGGGTGGATGGTGGGTGGATGGTGGAAGCATGTGGATATCAAGTGCCATGACCCCAAAATGATCCAAAGCGCCAACTGTGTCCGAAAGGATTTGCTGATTTCAATCAATGGTAATCTCAGCTAATGTTAAAGCATACTGCATGGGTGCATTTTGTACGAACTCTCTGGTGCGAACCGTTTCTTATTTGATGGAACATGCAAACATTGGAAATTTGGAACAATGTACAGAGCTACTCACTACTCCGTCCCAAAAGAGCTCCTAAACTTTCACCCTCTTTTCTCTGCCCATGGAATCTATTTTTGAGATTTATTGACATTCATTGACTTCTATTCAATCTATTGACTACTAGAATTCCGCTTGTGCCTAGGACATTCTGCAGGAGGAGTTCAGAGAAGCTGCTGATGATGGCGATGCTCCGCCGGCGGCTTGCCCCGAAGTTCCGGAAGCTTCGGAAGAGATTTCTCCAAGTGGCTGGGTGGCCAAGGATGAAGCCATGGAATTTGGCATCAGAACAGAGGCTGGAGCGCTGGTGGGTAAATCATGGTAGATCCCGAATTCCGAAACATATTTTGAGTTTTAAAGGAGATTATCGGGTGGTTTGCTGTCCTTTCCATGTTGAATGATTATAGATATATAATATAAATCATGATTCTGTTGTTGGCATCCAGTCTTGTGAAGTAGAGAGTCTATGCAAAACTGAATGCCAGGAAAGGGCAGTTGCCCTGAGATGGTTTTGAGCTCCCGTGATGATTACTTGAAACGTACGCTATGGTGGGTTCATTTTGAAGACATGCAGGGAGCTGCACTTGCACCGCTTCATTTGCAGTGATACAACCAGTGTCTCGACCCATTGTCTTCTCAGAGGCCATCAGGGGACTCACACCTCCTGAGCTCTTGAAAAAGCTGGCGGGAGAGGGATGCAGCATTCCTGTAGTGGAGGACTGGCAGGGAAGAGAAAATGCCGGATGGCTGGAGCCGCTGTTCACTCCAAATGGCACAGCTGTGCTACATTTTGAATAGAAGGAGTTAGAGTCGATAGAATTATCTAAACTCGGCGGAGTTGGATATCAACCGACCCTGCAGTCTTTTGTTGGTAGCAGTTCAGTGTGAGAGTCGTGAAGAAACCGGAACGCTTATCCCCCCAATGCATAGGAAGTTCTCCTTCCGCAAAGTAAACAACAAAATTGTACTGGA
>CAMXCT020004314.1:0-40574 GCA_947184155.2 Cladocopium goreaui
CTTTTTAACGATTTTCAACATGTGTGAGCACGATGCAACTATTTTAATATATTTTAAACTTTCAGCGTCTGCAAAACCACGACCAGCATTCAAGTGAATGACTTACAATTCTCAGCTCCTTCACACAGGCATCAGCATCAAAGAGGACAGCCTTGAAGGCACGAGACGCTGCAACGCGGCTCTTCATTGTCTGCTGGGCCTCACAACGAAATCGATCGAAACAGCAACAAAAAGGCCGTGAAATGGCACGCCATGGGCATGCAATGCGCTGGCATTGCTATGCCCATGTTCCGCAATCCTTGAACAATCGGATCCTGGTTAAAAATGGTTTAAACTACTTTAATTTTTTTCGCGGGTGAACTGTGAAAGCATGCGAAAGTCAAATGTAATTATCCAGTACGGAATTCATATGAAATCATGTGTACAAGATAGGTTCTTGGTGTTTCCTGAGGTTTCCTGTGCTTTCTATTGCTTTCTAATGCTTTCTCTGCTGATCTCTGCTGCTTATCGCTGGACGCGACGTCAAAGAATCAAAAGTAAAGATGTATCCCGCGCCTCCTGCAGAAGCTCCGAGAACGATGAACAACTGGCACTGGATGTCCTTGAAGTTCGCTTGGCAAACAAGCTGTGAGGCAGGCCACCCATTGGACGAAGCCCACCCAAGGATTTTGGAGCTGATCTCAGTTAAAATGGTTGGGCAGGTTGGGAGCCCAACAGCGACCGCACAGTCCAGGGCAGAGTTGCGCTGGCATGTTTGCAATATCGCATCCAAGCCAAAGTTGGCCGTAGCCTGAGAGCCATTGTTCATATCCAAGAAGATTAGTGTCGAAAGCCACACCCATCTTCTCAATCATGGTCCTGGGCAGCTCCGAGCCTTTGAGCCCATCAACCACCAGGCAGCGGCTCTTCGCACACTCCTGCTGTTCCTCTGCCTTCTCCCGCGTGTAGACTGACATCAAGCTCTCAGATTTTCAATGTGATCGAACTGTGCAGCCATAGCCTTCTGGCGCAGCTCCACTTCCTTTGATGCAATCTTTGCCTTCGACTCTGTGTCTGGCAGGGCGTCAGATTCAGAATGAGGATTTTCGAGAATCAAGGCAGTTATACGCACACATAGTAAGTCTTCGAAGTCTTTCCATGTCTTTCCCAAAAAAAACTGGTTTTAACAAATAAAAATCTTGATACAAAAAAATGGACTGGGTGAAGGTTGCCTTGTATTGGTACAAAACTCCCACATTGATGATGCAACTGTGTGTTAATGTAAAAAAAGCTTCCAAACGGCAGCCAAAGCAATGAAAAACGCTTACATAGATTGATATAGATGATGTAGATTTTAGCTTCAAAATGTTTCAAAATGGGCGATTTGAGCTTCAAAGTGATCAATTTGAGTTTCAAGATGGGCTTGAGCTTCAAATGGTTGAATTATGCTTCTAAATGCTCAATTTGAGCTTCAAACCCGTCTCGATTTTAGCTTCAAAATTGTCGATTTTAGAATTTTAGACCCCTGCAACCATAGATTGGCCCGTCTGGGCCGTGGACCCTGTCTTGAAGCCATGGGTTTTCATGGTGGCCTTCCTAGAAAAGCCAGGTTTCGGGGGCTCGGGCCTGGGCACCGCTGCCCAGGCCCGAGCCCCGCCTACCACCACCGGTGGTTGGCAGCGCTCAGCCGAAACCTGCCTTTTGGAATCAAAACCCAAAGCCTCCCATCAAGATTCACCTCTATAGAATCACAGCCTGAGAATCTGAGAATTTGTGCCTCTATAAAATCAAACCCCATAGGCTGATCTCCAGAATATCACGTTTCTGGGATTCAAAAAGATCTGTGTGTGCAGGCTATGTAGCTTGCTTTTTCACCACCTGCCAGGTGAGGGTTGTTAGATTTTATCAGAGCTGTTCTCCTCATCCTCCTCCTCCTCCTCGTCCTCCTCCTTCTCCTCCTCCTCCTTCCTCCTCCTCCGCGTCCTCCTCCTCCTCTTCTACCACCTCTGCCTCCACTTCCACGTCCACTGTTGCCTTGCCAACTCTTGGCCAAGCTCTTCGCCAACTTCGGAGCTCAGTGCGCACGGCTGGACCTCAACCTGGGACCTTCCCAGCTCAGTGCGCACCGCTGGACCTCAACCTAGGACCTTCCTTGCTCAGTGCGCACCGCTGGACCTCAACCTGGGACCTGCCGAGCTCAGTGCGCACCGCTGGACCTCAACCTGGGGCCTTCCGAGCTCAGTGCGTACCGCTGGACCTCCAGATAGAATGCCAGAAGATATGCCAGATAGAATGTCAGATAGAATGCGAGAAGATATGCCATAGGATATACCAGATAGAGTGCCAGGAGATATGCCAGATAGAATGTTAGAAGATATGCCAGATAGAATGCCAGAAGGTATGCCAGATAGAATGCCAGATAAAATGTCAGATAGAATGCCAGAAGATATGCCAGATAAAGTGCCAGAACGTTTGCCAGATAGAATGCCAGAAGATTTGAGCAGATAATATGCCAGAAGATATGCCAGATAGAATGCCAGAAGATATGCCAGATAGAATGCCATATAGAATGCAAGAAGATATGTCAGATAGAATGCCAGAAGATTTGCCAGTAACAAAATGTATAAATGTCATGGTGGGGATCACACGAAGTAAAGTAATTGATGCTTTTTAATGCTTTTTATAGGGCACCATGTGCAATTTGACAAGCTGATTATACGGACACTACCTCCAATTTCACAGAGCACAAGGTGCACTTGGACAAGCTGATGTTAAACTATGTTAAACTAGGGATGTTAAAATCTGCGATGAGACAAGTGTGGTAAACAAGTTAAAATTATATGTATAAAAAGCACTGTCCTGCCATTAATTTTGGGTTGGCTTCGGAAGCGGATGGATGTGGCAAAAATGAAAAATGAAAAGCAGTGTAAATTTGCACGACATGACAAGCCTCCAAGGGCAGAGGCCTCACACTGGGCCTTGAGTTCTTCTTGGGCTCGCTGCAACTCCTCCAGGTGCTTCTTCTTCTTGTCTGCAGCCCGATGCTCTTCCCGCGCCCATAAGACTCGCTTGATATAGTTGCCCAGCTCCGAGACGGTCTCCCGGACTCGATGTCAATGTCCATCTCCCCACAAGCAAAGGAAGCTAGGACCACCTCTTTCTCAGCCTCAGCATCATCTGATGTTTCCAAATCAACTCAATCTTCTGAATTAAGTGCAAATTGCAAAAGTTCTGGCTTCTATGGCGATAAAACATTTAAAAGCTATCAATCTCATCACCGTTTCATGATGCACGAACTTCAGAAAGCTTGAGTGACATAATGTCGCTGGACCAGTCTAATAACAATTAAATACACTTACCTTGACTCTCCAACAACCCTTAATTTTTGGAGTCTTTCAAGAAAATGGATTATTTTTCTGAAAGTACTTTTTTTGAAATCAAGTACTTTTTTTTGCATGTTAGTGATGTTCACTCATGGAGGTACAGCTGAAACGGTGGAAATAATGTGCCACATTGCCAACTTGCAACTCATTGTTGCAGGTGCCATTTTGTTTTGGCTTCTTGAAGGTGCAGGAGCAAAGATTTCCAAAGTATTGGTTCTCGTTTACGTGTTTGATGCCATGGTTTCGATCTTCCTTGCTTTTATTTTTGGACGCGCTTTGCTCTTTCATTATTGCACGCATGAGGGTAGGTCTCAGTCTCAAAATTAGGTGCGGACATGCGGGTGCATTGCTCAATTTTGGTGTCAACTTGTCCTTGGAAGATTTGCCCATACAACGCAAACCCGCAAAGGCCTTTTTTTCCTTCAAACGTACATTTTTTTGCTGAGGGCCGTCCGGACGGCGCCCGCAGGTACGGGAAAATGCGTCCAAAGTACGGAAATATCTGTCCAGTTTGACACTACCTTGTGAGACTTTAAACCCTAAACCCTACCTTGCAAGACCTAAACCCTAAACCCCACCTTGCGAGACCTAAACCCTAAAGCCTACCTTTCCAGATCTACGCCCTAAACCCAACCTTGCAAGGCCTAAACTCTAAACACAACCTTGTGAGACTTAAACCCTAAACCCTGCCTTGCGAGACCTAAACCCTAAACCCTACCTTGCGAGACCTAAACCCTAAAGCCTACCTTGCGAGATTTACGCCCTAAATCCAACCTTGCAAGGCCTAAACTCTAAACACTACCTTGTGAGACTTAAACCCTAACCCTACCTTGCGAGACTTAAACCCTAAACCCTACCTTGCGAGACCTAAACCCTAAAGCCTACCTTGCGAGATTTACGCCCTAAATCCAACTTTGCAAGGTCTAAACTCTAAACACTACCTTGTGAGACTTAAACCCTAAACCCTACCTTGCGAGACCTAAACCCTAAACCCTACCTTGCGAGACCTGAACCCTAAAGCCTACCTTTCCAGATCTACGCCCTAAACCCAAACCAAACCCACATCCAAAACACCCAAAGGCAACCGAGACCCAGGGGCGAGACAAGATCATAGGGACCGCGAAAGGAACCGGCATTGGACCCAACCTTGCAAGGTTTAAACTCTAAACACTACCTTGTGAGACTTAAACCTAAACCCTACCTTGCGAGACCTAAACCCTAAACCCTACCTTGCGAGACTTGAGCCCTAAAGCCTACCTTTCCAGATCTACGCCCTAAATCCAACCTTGCAAGGCCTAAACTCTAAAGACTACCTTGTGAGACTTAACCCTAAACCCTACCTTGCGAGACTTAAACCCTGAACCCTACCTTGTCATTTTCTTAACCTTAAACTCTACCTTGCGAGATTCTTAACCCTAAATCTTGCCTTGCCCTACGATTCTTAACTCTAAACTCTACCTTGCGAGACCTAAACCATACCCCGCGAGATTCTTAACCCTAATCCCGACCTTGCGAGATTCTTAACGCTAAACTCTACCCTAAACCCTACCTTGCGGGATTCTTAACCCTAAATCCTACCTTGCGAGATTCTTAACCCTAAGCCCCACCTTGCGAGATTTTTAAGTCTAAACCCTACCTTGAAACAAGATGCAGCCCACGAACCCGAATGCTCACACGTATAACAGATGTCAAAACACATGGATATGCAATCACGCCGAACACTTGTCTGCAATAGTCTATTTGAACAGTCTTGTACATATTTCCCCTGTTACCAGCCTGCAGTGTGGAGTGTGGAGTGTAGCGTGTCGAGTGTAAAGTGTAGAGTGTGGAGTGTAAAGTGTGGAGTGTGGAGTGTAAAGTGTAGAGTGTGGAGTGTGGGGTGGAAAGTGTAGAGTGTGGAGTGCAAAGTGTGGAGTGTAAAGTGAGGAGTGCGGAGTGTAAAGTGTGGAGTGAGGAGTGTAAAGTGTAAAGTGTGGAGTGTGGGGTGTAAAGTGTGGAATGAGGAGTGTGGAGTTTGTAAATTGTAGAGTGTGGGGTGCCGAGTGTAGAGTGTAAAGTTTAGAATGTAAAGTGTAGAGTGTGGAGTGTAAAGTGTAGAGTGTCCAGTGTGGAGTGTGGAGTGAGGAGTGTAAAGTGTAAAGTGTGGAGTGTGGAGTGTAAAGTGTAGAGTGTGGAGTGTGGAGTGGAAAGTGTAGAGTGTGGAGTGTGGAGTGTAGAGTGTGGAGTGTGGAGTGTAAAGTGCGGAGTAAGGAGTGTGGAGTGTGTAAAGTGTAGATTGTGGAGTGCGGAGTGTAGAGTGTAAAGTGTAGAGTGTAAAGTGTAGAGTGTGGAATGTAGGGTGTAAAGTGTAGAGTGTGGAGTGTGGAGTGTAAAGTGTAAAGTGTGGAGTGTGGAGTGTGGGGTGGAAAGTGTAGAGTGTGAAGTGTGGAGTGTCGAGTCAGGAGTCTAAAGTGTAAATTGTGGAGTGTAAAGTGTGGAGTGTGGAGTGGAAAGTGTAGAGTGTGGAGTGCGGAGTGTAAAGTGAGAAGTGTGGAGTGTGGAGTCTAAAGTGAGGAGTGTGGAGTGTAGAGTGAGGAGTGTGGAGTGTACAGTGTGGAGTGAGGAGTGTAAAGTGTAAAGTCTGGAGTGTAAAATGTCAAGTGTGGAGTGTAGAGTGTAGAGTGTAAAGTATGGAGTGTAAAGTGTAGAGTGAGGAGTGTAAAGTGTGGAGTGTGGAGTGTAAAGTCTCGAGTGACGAGTGAGGAGTGTGAAGTGCAAAGTGTAAAGTGTGGAGTGTAAAGTGTAGAGTGTGGAGTGTGGAGTCTAAAGTGTAAATTGTGGAGTGCGGAGTGTAAAGTGTAGAGTGTGGAGTGCAGAGCTTCCCCTATAGACACGGCGACGCCACAGGAAAACCAGCGACTCGAGACGAGACACGTGGGTGCAGAAACACGAGCATTTCGTGCGAGACATCCTCCAATTTTGACATTTTCGACACGTTACCAAACAGGTTGGAATGTCACAAAGTGTCACGCCTGCCACGCAAAACGGCATGACAACCTGCTTGGAAACCTTCGAAAAAGAGAGGTTTTGCAGCTTCCCCCATAGACACGGCGATGCCACAGGAAAACCAGCGACTCGAGACGAGACGCGTGGATGCAGAAAAACCAGCATTTCGTGCGAGACATCCTCCACTCTTGACAATTTCGACACGTTATCAAACAAGTTGGAATGTCACAAAGTGCCACGCCTGCCACGCAAAACGACATGACAACCTGCTTGGAAACCTTCGAAAAGGAGAGGTTTTGCGGCTTCCCCCATAGACACGGCGAAGCCACAAGAGAACCAGAGACTCGAGACGTTTCGTGCGAGGCTTCCGTCAATTTTCAGCACATTGCGCAAAATGCCACGCTTGCCACGGAATTTGCACCGTGTCGCCACTTGACGCAGCCCTGCCAATGCGATGTACAAAAACACGCAACACGACACGTCGAAAGTGCTGCGCCTGCCACGAAAAATGACGATGGACACGTCCAAAGTGCTGCGCCTGCCACGAAAACTGCAACACATCTTCTGAAAACGTCGCAAAAGTATTGCGCCTGCCACGCAAAACGACTTTCGACACGTTGCAGAACACGTCTGAATGTCACGAAGTGCCACGCCTGCCACGCGAAGCAACGACACATTGGAAACCTCCAAAAATGACCACCTCTGCAGAACTTCTCATAGGCACGGCCATACGGAGTTCGTACGAACGGTTGCGAACGGTTGCGACCACAAACGCAACGTCGAGCGAACACACCCTCAACCCCCAGACCCCCAGAGTGAAACGGGAACCCTTGCTACGCATTCGGGAAAAAGCATTGAAACAAGCTTCCCATAAATTTCATATCTGTATTAAATTTCAATGGCAAGTTTGGACCCAATGACATGGGCAACGCTTGAGTGTTTGGGGTTGAACACTGCAACTGCCAATACGGCAAAATGCAGTGCAAACTGCTCGGGCTCTGAGCTGGAAAAAATTGTTTTTTGTTACAAATTGATTTTTATTCCTAGGGAGTCATGCTGTTTGACACATGCGTCACCCAATTTTGCCATATGCACAAGACTTTCCAATCCATTTGCCATCCGGATATTTCGTTGAGCTTGGCCTCGTGCCAGGTCAAAGAATGCTGTACGTGAGCGTTTCACACTAGGGGTCCGTGGGGCCACGTCAATTGAGCAAAAATTGAGGGGGCACGTGAAATTGAAATATTTCAATTCAACGGGGTCCTCCTAGGGAGAGGGTGGCTATTATATATATATATATGATAACATGTGATATCTTGGCCTTGTCTCATTTCCCCGACAAGGCAGAAGCAGCAGCATTTGGCAGCTTTGCAATGCCCCGTCTTTTCTTGTCTTGCAAGAAAGCTGTTGATGTTCACATACACCTTGGGGCTTCCCCTTTTTGGACTAGCACTCCGCTCTTGTCAGACTAGGCAAAAGGTTATGCGGGGCATGCAACGGTTGTTATTCTGTTTCCCCAAGATCCTTTCTTCCTCGTCTCACCAGCCTGTCACCCAGCAACAGCCCTGTGGGGCCTTGCTGATGGACGCACACACACAGAGACAAAGACAAAGACACACAGACACACAGACACACAGACACACACACACACTCACTCTCTCTCCCCGCAACCAATACTCTTTGGCCTGAAACTTGACCTCCACAATCTGACAGTAAGATGGAGATGACTCTTGGTTTTGAGAACTCCTTTATGCAATATCTTGTCGCCCGTCAAGTCAAAGAAGCAATTTATCACCAGTTGAGTGTGATATCCACCCAGTCAGTGCAATAGCAAGACCTAGCATGCGCAAAAGAAGCATCACTGCCACCATCAAGCTGCTGAGATATCCAAAGTAATGCCGTCAGAGTAAAAGACAACAAATGCCATGCTGTTGTGCTCTTAATGGCTGTGAATACTGTAGTGCGATTCACCAGCAAGAACAAGAAAATAGCACAGAAGAAGGAGAAGAAGAAGAAGAGGAAGAAGAGGAAAAGGAAGAAGGTGAAAAAGAAGAAGGAGAATGGAGAAAAAGCACAAGAAAAAGGAGAAGAAACACCAGAAAGAGGAGAAGGAGCACAGAACGAGAAGTAAAAGAAGAGAAGAGAGGAAGAAAAGCAGACGTCACCCAAAGTTTGCAAGACCAACAGCACAGGAGCAGACGAAGCAGCAATAGCAACAGTGACAGCAACAGCAACTGGAACAGCAACGATATGTGCAGCAAGTCTTCAGCCGTTTTTTTGTGGCTGGTTGGCCTTTGATTGCGCAGCACGCCCGAAGCGGGGGAGCTTGTTCCGAGCAGGGGCATTTGCATCAGGGTTTCAAGAGATTTCACTTCAATTGTGTACGTTATGGCGCATGATGTAGTTGGCACAATATGTTGGCATATGTTTGCATATGTTGACATGTTGTTTCGATCCCTTCTGCAAGTGCGGTGTTGGCAATTTCGACACTTGTTTCGAGATTGAATGAATGGAGCCGTCTGTCCTTCAGCAACTAGGTCCACCGCTCATAGGCGGCCGTGGTGTAAAATAGCATTTTCAATGATTCAATGTTGTTTGAATCACGCAATTCCACTGCGTTTAAGGGACAGTCTTTGATTTCACATGTTTCATGCGCAGTTCCATTGGGGGAAATATTGTCATGATAGAAGCCAGTGGAACTGCGAGCAAAATATTCTATTTTTTTGCCCGCAACTAAGGACTCCATTCATCTTTTGTGCATCATTACCACCATCATCATCATCACCATCATCATCATCATCATCACCATCACCATCACCATCACCGTCGCCATCATCATCATCATCATCACCACCATCATCATCATCACCATCATCACCATCAGCATTGCCACCACCATCATCACCATCATCATCACCACCATCATCATCACCACCGTCATCACCATCACCATCACCACCACCACCACCATCATCATCATCATCATCACCATCATCATCATCATCACCATCATCACCATCAGCATTGCCACCGCCATCATCGCCATCATCACCATCATCACCATCATCGTCGTCATCATCATCATCATCACCATCACCACCACCACCACCATCATCATCATCATCATCACCATCATCATCATCATCACCATCATCACCATCAGCATCATCACCATCATCATCATCATCATCATCTTTATCATCATCAGCATTGCCACCACCACCATCATCATCATCATCATCACCATCATCACCATCAGCATTGCCACCACCATCATCACCATCATCATCACCACCATCATCATCATCACCATCATCACCATCAGCATTGCCACCACCATCATCACCATCATCATCACCACCATCATCATCATCATCATCACCATCATCACCATCAGCATTGCCACCACCATCATCACCATCATCATCACCACCATCATCATCATCACCATCATCACCATCAGCATTGCCACCACCATCATCACCATCATCATCACCACCATCATCATCACCACCGTCATCACCATCACCATCACCACCACCACCACCATCATCATCATCATCATCACCATCATCATCATCATCACCATCATCACCATCAGCATTGCCACCGCCATCATCGCCATCATCACCATCATCACCATCATCGTCGTCATCATCATCATCATCATCATCTTTTTCTTACACCATGTTCGGTATGCAGGGCCAATGGGGACCATCCGTGCGCACCTTCACTTTTCCGATTGGCGCTCAATTCGACTTCAGCAGTCTGCGGAGCTGAGACATAAATCCTTGAGGTTTCAAAGGTCAGACGCTTTGTCTAAAGACAAATTGGAAAATTGATTTGTCGAGTGTTGGGTCTTTGATTCGGTGTTTGTTTTTCCTAATGCATCAAAACAACGGAGTCAAGTAACACGCACGCGACAGGACGTTATTACGCCCCCCCGAACCCCCCCCAAAAAAATATAGATATGAAATGCGTCGGAAGTTCTAGGAAGAAAGTTCACAACGTAGCATCAAGACCGTCTAAAGTGCTAGGAAGAAAGTTCACAACGTAGCATCAAGACCGTCTAAAGTGCTAGGAAGAAAGTTCACAACGTAGCATCAAGAGCGTCTGCAGTTCCAGGAAGAAAATTCACAACGTAGCATCAAAACAACGGGGTCAAGTAAAACGCATGCGACAGGACGTTATTACGCCCCCCCGGACCCCCCCCCCACCCCCCCCAAAACCCACGTCCACAACAAAACCAAACCAAGTGGCCACCACGTCTGAGGTGGGAGCGCTGCGAGATCGGGATAGCTGGGGGGGACAGAGGGAATGAAAGCCAAAAATTATAAAAACAAAAACAAACAAAACAAAACAAAAACACAAAACAAGACATCAGATGTAGAAAAACTGACCAGTTACAGCGAGAAACAGACAAATTCTTAGAAAAAAACTAATACAAACGACAAAAAAAAACAGAAACGTCCACGTCAATTTGTGTTCGTTTTGTCCGAACGACTCACTATCCTGTACTTAGATCGAAACCCTGTTTGCCTATTGCTTTCATGTTTGGTCCGCGGGTAAGCTGGCTTTGTTGCACGCAACCCCCAGCAACTAGTTTTCGGCCTTTGAGTAAGCGTGACAATAGGGGTTCCAATGAGAGGACCTAGCCAGCCATTGACCATGGTGGCACCAGCAAATGCATTTTCTGGAGAAGCAGGACGCTATCCGCGTCTTGATCCACATTAGTCATTTCAAGTTGCATCATTCCAGATATCAGATACAGTGTTTAAATCGATGCACGCATTCCTGTCTCACGTTTTTTTTTGGCTTCTGCCGAGATGGTACCGTGTGGCATTTGCCGGCGGAGTTGATCTTCGCCACGGACCCAGTGTGGAGGCACCGCGCACAGGAGAGACGCAACTTGGCAAATGAACTCAGTAGAGGCGGAAAGTCTTCAAAATGGAACATACTGCACCGAAGATGTTGTTGAATCCTTCTATTACAGGTAAACATGCGCTACATGTAGGACTTTAGCAGGATTCAGGAGGACTTGAGAGGACTCAGGAGGACGCGGGAGCACTTGAAAACCAAAGAAGACTATTGAGAGATTCTCAGAGAGATTCGAGAGAGAGAGAGAGAGACAGAGAGACAGAGAGGCAGAGGTCGCTGTGCGGAGACAACCGAGGCTATGCCAAAATGCCACCCTGGCAGTGGCAGAGGAGATTCTTGGTGCTGATGGGCGCGTCTACCTACGCCTTGCGGATGGCAGGGGCTGGGCATTCGATGACTCAGCTCTGTTTCCACATGATCCATCCGTCGTGTGCCTTTGGCGATCATTCAGCCCCAAGCCTCAAATTCCGGGTCTTCCGCCTTTTCCTTTCCAAATTCAAAACCAGAGACGTTGGAGGTCCCAAAAGCTGCTACTGTGTTTGGCCAAGGCGTGGCTACTGGCAGCCTGTGTCTGTGGTACCACCTGGAGCCAATGCTGCAGCTGTGGCAGCAGCAGTCGCCAATGGTACGGCAGGTGGTGGTGCTATGACGGATGTGGCAGGCAGCATGGGAAGCATGGGAAGCATGAAGCCCACCATGGACTACGGCAATCAAAATTCGCAAGGTCGAGGAGTGAACCCGTGGATCCTGAATTAGTCTGCACGGCACTGCCCAAAGCGCTGCACAGAGCATGTCATTTTGGCACCATGGACTTCATTTGGTGCAGCCGTTCCCATAGCGCAAAGCCCAAGCCAGTGCGACACTTCCCAACTTAGGACGTTTGGCTCGGCTTGACAGAGATTGATTGGGCAGGTGATTAAAAGAGCGGTTCTGAGGTCTTTTGGCGACTGTAAATTTCGTGAGGTCTCTGGTGAAGACGATTGCTCCTGCTTAGAGACTCTCCATGCCAGGTGTCGATGCTGCGTGCCGGGGATACGTCAAGGTGCCTCTGCTTGCGGTAGAAGAGGCTGGAGCCGGCTGGAGGATTTCCAGAGTTCTTTTAGTGTTGCTGTTTTACTCATATCCTGTCTTGAATGTTGTGTTTGTGAGTTCCCGAACAGTGCATGCACATATTTGCGGCAGCAGTAAAAGACATGATTGAAGCGGAAAGCTTTTGGATGGTTAGGCCATTCTGCCTATGGTGGATTCTGAACTGGCCTCGTGGGAGAGAAAATGAACGTGTCATGAATCATAACATATATCTGCATATTTGTGCTTGGCTTCGCTTTCGATGCTTGCAGATGTTTTGATGAAAGTTTCTTGATGATACTCTCCTTTCTGGACCCTCTTCTGCATGCATGTGGCTGTGGTTGGTACCAAGACTGAAAGATGTCAGACTAGCCAACACATTTAACAAAAACTGGAAAACTCAAGACAAATTAGAAGAAGCGCTTCCAGTAACTCGTTATTTGAGCGGTTTTCTTTTTTTCGGTTCTGCAAGACGGCTACACCATTTTTTTCATCAATGATTTATGAAGCGGTGATCACCAAATGTGTTGAGTGTGTCTCAGCTGAAAGATTGTGAGCCAATGGCATAATGCTTCCTGGGGATGTGGCGTCCGCCTGAAGCTTGGGAAAGGTTTGCTTTTCTGTTAGGAAGACACACGGACACAGACACGAGCACACACACACAACAAAAAAAGAAGGTCTTCAGCAGTGCGCACAGTCTGAGGTCATTCTCAAGGGAGTATGACACAACTCCTGTTGAAAAGGCTTCAGGATCAGTAGTCTGAGCCCAATTGAACGACCTTTCCAGCCACCTGAATACTTCTGTCAGACATAGCCGTGAGATGCCGTGACGCTGCAGCCTAAGGTGATGGAGCCCAAGTGTGACTCGAGCCTCACCAGCTGGCAATTCAAGTCGTGTCAGCTCCTATCAAAACAGGCAAGACCCATGCAGAATGTTTGCAATTACAGGAGATTTTGAGGCTGTACTAGACCTGGAAACAAAGAGCCTGAACAACCCAATCTTACGGACCGAGAAACCAAAAGTATGCTCGCCGATTGAACATCCGAAACAGCGGAGAGAAAGTCTAAGCACAAAGCAGGAGCAACTGCGGAACATTTCTGAAGGTAGGGCAACCGGCAGCAGGCAAACTTGCGATCCCTCGTACTGTTTCCTGAGATGATGGTCAATGCCGTACGGAGAATAGTTACATCCCCTTGGTAGACTCAAGTGGCTTGCATTGTTTGAAAGAAAGATGTTGAACTATTGTATCAGAACCTGTCAAGTATGGTCTGATGACTAACACTTCCTGAATGTGCCTTTGCAAGGAAGCAAACTGCATGTGGACTTGTTCTTCCCGATCCATCCCTTTGAATCATTGCAGGCATTCTGGTTCTGGAAGGTGGAGATCTTGGTGAACGCATTGTCCGCCATGAAGGTGGATTTTCAGAGAGTTATTGGGCCAAGTGGCGGGCAGTGCGGAACTTACGAGTTGTCAGGCTCCAGTGGACCTGGTTTGTGTTCGATGTCCTGCGGACGTCCGACATCGGGCTGGCTATTCTCCCAAGCAGTTCGGCCCAAGTTTGGATGGATTTACCAGATATGTTGATGAGATGAAGCAGCCCCGCAAGCTTGGAATGTAAGCACTCGCGGCGTCTGTATGGTACATATGCGCATATGACAAGTACATTAGTACATGATGGTACATGGACATGTTGCCTACTACATTTATGAGAATCTTACAGCCACAGACTGAGTCCGGACCAAGGAATTATTTTTTCATTTTTTCGTTTTGTTTTTCATGTTTTTTCCTGTTTCATATCATTCTCCGATCATGTGAAATTATCATTTTCATGTTTTTCATTCTCCAATTATGTGAAAATGTCATTCTCATGTGCAGTTAATATTATCATGTTCATACTTGTTCCTTTTTTGCATTTGGCCATCATGTACTTGTCATTCGGCATCGAAAATGAATCGAAGCAAAATCAGAAACGGAAAAGTATACATATTTATATTTACATACACACACATATAATATACATATATAATTATATATATATATATCTATCAAATGAAAAAAATGAAAAGCACGAAAAAGCGACAGCAAAACTGAAAACAAGATGGAGCCCACGAACCCGAATGCTCACACGTATGTTAATGGTACAGATGTCAAAACACATGGTTATGCAGTGACGCACAATACCTTTCTGCAATAGTTTATTTGAACAGTCTTGTACATGTTTCCCTTGTTACCAGTCTGCAGTGTGGAGTCGAAAGTGTAGAGTGTGGAGTGTGGAGTGTGAAGTAAGGAGTGTGAAGTAAGGAGTGTGGAGTGTAAAGTGTGGAGTGGGGAGTGTAGAGTGTGTAAAGTGTAGAATGCGGAGTGTAAAGTGTAGAGTGTGGAGTATGGAGTGTAAAGTGTAGAGTGTGGAGTGTAGAGTATGGAGTGTGGAGTGTAGAGTGTAGAATGTGGAGTGAGGAGTGTAAAGTGCAAAGTGTGGAGTGTAAAGTGTGGAGTGTGGAGTATGGAGTGTAAAGTGTGGAGTGTAGAGTGTGGAGTGTGGAGTGTAGAGTGTAGAGTGTGGAGTGAGGAGTGTAAAGTGCAAAGTGTGGAGTCTGGAGTGTGGAGTGTGGAGTGTAAAGTGAGGAGTGTGGTGTGTAGAGTGTGGAGTGAGGAGTGTAAAGTGCAAAGTGTGGAGTGTGGAGTGTAAAGTGTGGAGTGTAAAGTGTGGAGTGTGGAGTATGGAGTGTAAAGTGTAGAGTGTGGAGTGTAGAGTGTGGAGTGTGGAGTGTAGAGTGTAGAGTGTGGAGTGAGGAGTGTAAAGTGCAAAGTGTGGAGTCTGGAGTGTGGAGTGTGGAGTGTAAAGTGAGGAGTGTAAAGTGTGGAGTGAGGAGAGTGGAATGTAAAGTGAGGAGTGTAAAGTGTGGAGTGAGGAGTGGAAAGTGTAGAGTGTAGTGTGTAGAGTGTGGAGTGTGGAGTGTAAAGTGTGGAGTGTAGAGTGTGGAGTGTGGAGTGTAAAGTGTAGAGTGTGGAGTGTAAAGTGTGGAGTGTAAAGTGTGGAGTGAGGAGTGTAAAGTGGAAATCGTGGAGTGTAAAGTGTAAAGTGTGGAGTGTAGAGTGTATAGTGTAGAGTGTAAAGTGTAGAGTGTGGAGTGTGGAGTGTTAAAGTGTGGAGTGTAAAGTGTGGAGTGAGGAGTGTAAAGTGTGGAGTGTAAAGTGTGGAGTGTCGAGTGTTGAGTGGAAAGTGTGGAGTGTGAAGTGTGGAGTGTAAAGTGTGGAGAGAGGAGTGTAAAGTGTGGAGTGAGGAGTGTAAAGTGTGGAGTGTAAAGTGTGGAGTGTGGAGTGTTGAGTGGAAAGTGTGGGAGTCCTGGAGTGTAAAGTGTGGAGTGTGGAGTGAGGAGTGTAAAGTGTGGAGTGTGGAGCGTAAAGTGTAGAGTGTGGAGTCTGGAGTGGAAAGTGTAGAGTGTGGTGTGTAGAGTGTGGAGTGTGAGGAGTGTAAAGTGTGGAAATTTGAAACCTTCGCGAAGGAGACGTTTTGCAACTTCCCCCATAGACACGGCGACGCCACAGGCAAACCCAGAGACTCAAGACGAGACGCGTGGATGCAGAAAAACCTGCATTTCATGCGAGACTTCCTCCAATTTTGACATTTTGTGAACATCATCAACAGGTTGGAATGTCACAAAGTGCCACGCCTGCCATGCAAAACGACATGACAACCTGCGTGGAAACATTCGAAAAGGATATGTTTTGCGGCTTCCCCCATAGACACGGCGACGCCACAGGAAAACCAGCGGCTCGAGACAAGACACGTGGATGCAGAAAAACGAGCATTTCGTGCGAGACTTCCTCCAATTTTGACATTTTCCACACGTTATCAAACAGGTTGGAATGTCACAAAGTGCCACGCCTGCCACGCAAAACGACATGACAACCTGCGTGGAAACATTCGAAAAGGTCAGGTTTTGCGGCTTCCCCCATAGACACGGCGACGCCACAGGAAAATCAGCGACTCGCGACAAGACGCGTGGATGCAGAAAAAACAGCATTTCGCACGAGACTTCCTCCAATTTTCATAGTTAGCAACATGACAAAAGGACAAGTTTTGCAGCTTCCACCATAGACACGGCGAGGCCACGGGAAAACCAGACACGCGAGACGAGACAGGTGGGAGCACCAAAACGAGCATTTCGTGCGAGACTTCCTCCAATTTTCACACTTTGTAGCTTCAAAATCGACGTTTTCCTACGAGTTTTCCTTAGAACCGAAAATTGGCAACATCAAAATCGATGTTTCGTGCGAGGCTTCCGTCAATTTTCAGCACATCGCACAAAATGCCACGCCTGCCACGGAATTTGCACCTTGTCGCCACTTGACGCAGCCCTGCCAATGCGATTTGCAAAAAACACGCAACGCGACACGTCTAAAGTGCTGCGCCTGCCACGAAAAATGACGATGGACACGCCCAAAGTGCTGCGCCTGCCACGAAAACTGCAACACATCTTCTGAAAACGTCGCAAAAGTATTGCGCCTGCCACGCGCAACGACTTTCGACACGTTGCAGAACACGTCTGAATGTCACGAAGTGCCACGCCTGCCACGCGAAACGAAGCAACCAGACGTCTGAAACCTCCAAAAAGAACCACCTCTGCAAAACTTCCCATAGGCACGGCCATACGGAGTTCGTACGGACGGTTGCGGACGGTTGCGGACGGTTGCGCTCGCGAACGCAACGTCGAGCGAACACACCCTCAACCCCCAGAACCCCCAGAGTGAAACGGGAACCCTTGCTACGCATTCGGGAAAAAACACACACACATATACCGTAACCCGCACACACAAAAAAAAACAAAAACGAACATGAAAACAAAAATATAAAAATGAAACATGAAATGAAAACAAAAACGAAAAAAACAAAAATGAAAAAGAAAATAGAAAAAAAACGAAAATGACAACGAAAATGAAAAAGAAAACGAAAAGAACGAACATGAAAACGAAAATTAAAAAGGAAACGAAAAAAAAAACGAAAATGAAAACGAAAATGAAAAAGGAAACGAAACAAAACGAAAACGAAAACGAAAATGAAAAAGGAAACGGAAAAAAAACGAAAATGAAAATGAACATGAAAAAGGAAACGAAAAAAGAAAACGAAAAAACACGAAAACCAAAACGAACATGAAAAAGGAAGCGAAAAAAACGAAAAAATAAAAAACAACAAAAAAAACAGCGAGAAAAAAACGAATAGGGTTCGCGAAAAAGCTCCTTTTGACAATTTCCAAGGTCAATTTTGAAGGAGGAAAATAGCCAAAACGAAAACAAACGAAAAAAAAACGAAGAGGGTTTGAGAAAAAGCTCCTTTTGACAATTTCCAAGGTGAATTTTGAAGGCAAAGGAGGAAAAATAGCCAAAACGAAGAAACAACGAAAAGGGTTCGAGAAAAAGCTCCTTTTGACAATTTCCAAGGTCAATTTTGAAGGCAAAGGAGGAAAAATAGCCAAAGCGAAAAAAAAACAACAAAAAGGGTTCGAGAAAAGCTCCTTTTGTCAATTTCCAAGGTCAATTTTGAAGGCAAAGGAAGAAAAATAGCCAAAACGAAAAAAACAACGAAAACAAAAACGAAAAGGGTTCGAGAAAAAGCTCCTTTTGACAATTTCCAAGGTGAATTTTGAAGGCAAAGGAGAAAACATAGCCAAAACGAAAAAAATACAAAAAGGGTTCAAGAAAAAGCTCCTTTTGACAATTTCCAAGGTCACTTTTGAAGGCAAAGGATGAAAAATAGCCAAAGCGGAAAAAAAAAAACAAAAGGGTTCGAGAAAAAGCTTCTTTTGACAATTTCCAAGGTCAATTTTGAAGGCAAAGGAAAGAAACATAGCCAAAACGATACAAGAACGAAAAAATAAGAAAAGGGTTCGAGAAAAAACTCCTTTTGACAATTTCCAAGGTGAATTTTGAAGGCAAAGGAGAAAACATAGCCAAAACGAAAAAAATACAAAAAGGGTTCAAGAAAAAGCTCCTTTTGACAATTTCCAAGGTCACTTTTGAAGGCAAAGGATGAAAAATAGCCAAAGCGAAAAAAAAACAAAAGGGTTCGAGAAAAAGCTTCTTTTGACAATTTCCAAGGTCAATTTTGAAGGCAAAGGAAAGAAACGTTAAAAACCCTTTCCCACCCCCCTTCCCCCGACGCCCCCCCCTCCACTCCCCCCCCCCCCGCGCCCCTTACCCCCCGCATCGCCCCCCCGGCCCCCCCGGCCGGCCCTCCTCCGTTCGATCCCCCACGCCAAAGGAAAGAAACATAGCCAAAACGATACAAGAACGAAAAAATAAGAAAAGGGTTCGAGAAAAAACTCCTTTTGATAATTTCCAAGGACAATTTTCAAGGCAAAGGAAGGAAAAAGAAATCCAAAACAATACAGAAACGAAATAAAATGAAAAGAAACGAAAAGGGTTCGAGAAAAAGCCCCTGGTGGCAATTCCCAAGGACCAAGGACCATTTTCGGAGCAAAGGAAAGACACATGAAAATGCCAAAGGGAGGAAAAACAGGAATGAACAAAAATGAAAAAAACATGAAAAATAAAAACACATGATTTCCAGTCCCTGGCTGGCTGAGATGAACATAATACTACATACTACTCGTGCCTTTTTCTGCATTGTACTGTGTATTATGTATCTGCAGAATGTTGTGTGTGTGCGTGTGTGTGTGTAACATCTGAACAGATGTAAAACTTCTTTGATTCGAACCTTTTCACATTTGCAGGGAATCTTTTCACATTTGCAGGGGGCACCTGGAGCATGGATAGGTCAAGTGCCAACGAAGACACCTATCCAATGCTTGTGATATCACGGCTGATCACCGTGACGTACCTGCCAATTTTTTCAGAAATGGGAAGAGGCTCAACCCAAGAACCTCAATGTCACATTATTTATTTCTTCACGGTTGCCACAATCTGTATTTTCGCCGAAACCATGTCATGATTTTTGCTGCATCAGAACCTTCCTCAGAGCAAGGACGTAGAAAACATACTTGGAACAATCTAGTTACATGATCGCCGACACCATCGTCGCCGACAGTCATTTATTTATTTACTTATTTATTGGCTAAGCTTCGCCGAGACATCGCCGATGATATTTTTGCTGGTTTATTTATTCTTTTTGCTGTCGATTCTGAACCCGATGACCATTCTGAAGTACTTCTATTCTATTATTCGTAGGGTACATCGTTAATTTCGTTGTTTCATATCTAATCTGCATGTTTCAGGATTCAGTTCCTGCCGGATCATATAATGATCCATTCTTGTCTAGTGTGATTTCCATGGTGGCTCCGACATGGTGCCATGGAGCCATTTGAGGCAACCCTCTTCAGGGTGAGTGTTGACAGTCTTGAATTCTGAATTCACACATTTTAACTCAGTAATTCGTTTAAGTAAAGGGCAACAATCAGCCTTGCGGTTTATCAGCCCTGTTGAATGTCCCGCGGCTCCGGATGTCCCAGGGATCCCAGTGACCTGCTCTTTCACGTGAAGCTGCTTCGAACTACCAGAAACTTCCTTTTATCACTGCAGCTTGCGTATTTGAAGTTCAACATGACATTCACGACAAAAGGCAACAGGCATGTCCTTTTCCTGCAGGTGTGGTCTCTTTGGTAGTTGGTGAGGTGAAACATATTGTGCACCTAATTCGTTGGAATTTGATAGCCGTTTGATGCCATTGGGGCACGACTTGACTACGGGCCTGTTGTGGCACAATTGCATGAACAGTAGATCTAGGAACTGAATCCTGTCGTTGCAATTTCATTATTTTTCATTATTTCTCGTGAGCGATGTATCCGTGGACCAACCCTCCGACGTCATGGCCTGCTCCACCGCAGCCTGCGAACCCATCTTCGACGTGGCAGCAATCGTCGCAGAATGCACATTTATTTGGACATCCCTCGGCATTGCATCCTACATGGTCTTCCTCAGCTTCGCTCATGCCGTCTACATCAGCCCCAACATCGTTGCCGTTCACCTCATTGACTCCGGCTCCTCATGCAGTACCAGGCCCACAGCTCGTACCCACCATGCCCTCGCCTTTGGCTCCTGAAACCACTATGGTGCACACCGCTCCGTCGACTTTTCCATCTCCTACGGCACCCACCGCTCCACCCACGTGGCCTTCTCCTCCGGCTCCATCCCCTACATCGACTACACCACCTACATCGACTACGCCACCGACACCTTTGCCCAGCTCTCCATACCCACCTCACCACATTCAACCTCCATTACAGACGGACGCATCGATGGTCTCTCCAGATGAACCTTCACCACGGGCCCCAGCAGTTAAGGCGGCTCCCAGGCTTCGCTCTGACAAAAGAACGGATCGCCCGCGCAGGCCAGCTCCAAAAGCCCCTCCTCCTGCTACACCACCAACACCTACGGCAGCACCGACTTCATCCGTGTCACCTGAACTGGTAGCATTGGGCTCCACTGCACAGCAACTTGCGGAATCGGTTCGACTTATTCAAGCTCAGCAACAATTGATCATGGATTCTCAACGAGCCCAAGAACAACGTCAGCTACTTCTCCAACAAGATGGACCTCCACCGAACCCTATTCCACAGACACCACCAACTACAACTGCACCACCACTGATCGCCACGCCTCCACCTGCACCGAAAGCCAGACCCACCGAACCTGACGTTCCGGACCTTCGCATTGTCCAAGCTCCAGCCATCGCTCCTCCTCACCAACTACATGTTCCACCATCACCAACACGCCGACCACGATCCAGGACTCCGAGATCACGTTCCCATCGACCTTCTGTCCGTTCCCATCACCCTCGCTATTCTCCCCAACGTGCAGATCGACCTCGTTCTCCTCTTCCTCGTTATCGGTCATCCACGAAACATGCCAAGGACCGCAGAACCCCATCTCCATACAGACGACGATCACCACCAAGACGCCGCTCTCCCGTGGTTCCTCGACGTCATCGATCTCACCCGCGACCACGTTCCGAGACACCACGTCACCGATCCAGAGGCCGTGAAGTCGTACTTCGACCAGCTGCAAACCCATCCAATCCGAACTACATCCCCACTCCCGACGCTGATGACACCTGGGGTACATGGAACGACAGCCACTACACCGACAACTACCATCACCACAATGCTCGACCCAATTCTCCTGCCGATCCACCACCACCGGAACCACCAACCAACCCACCAGCCCACACTTCAGCACCACTTGGCGCTGTGTCCTTCCGCGTCCCTGACGGCGACAGTGAAAATTCTGAGGTTGCAGATACAATTTCGATCACCAAGTTCGACACGAATGACATCGACCTCAGCGAAATGGTTGAGGCGGCCAATGATCCCCTTAGGGTCCGCTGCCTGACTGAGCTTGGGCCCGATCATGTTGTGCCCCTACGCCAATCATTGACCCCGGCCATCTCGCAGCTCTTCAACCAATTCGTTGATGTTCCACCAGTTGGCTCAACCATACCGCACCGTCAACAACCAACGTATTTATATCAAAGCAAGCCAAGCCACCGTCAAAAACATTGCCAGGGCCTTTGCACAATCCAACTTACTGGACATCGAGCTTGCGAGGCAAACACAAGCCTTCTACATCGAGCCAGAGAACCTGCTGACCATCACGGTTCCCACAAGATTGAAAAAGAAACCAATCTATCGTGGCGAACACATGGGCACCTACCTGATCTACCACAAAACGAGTTGGGAAACAGTTGCCAAAATTCTCGCGGAAGACTGCATTCGCCCGGCAACTTGGACAAAAAACGAAGCCGGCATGCCAACTCAATACCCATGTTACGGGTTCTTCGGTATGTCCTCTGAGATCGCAGACATCGACAACCTACCCGGCTATGCTGTCAAGATCTGTACCTCTCAGCTCTACAAAATTGGCAAAGGACAAAACCCATCAGGCCTGCTGGCCATTTGCCGCTCACCCAAATGCATCCGTGCCCTAGCTGGAGGAAATGACCAAATCCAACGCTTGTGCAACCTTGCGGGCATCGCCAAGGGCAAAGACAATGCAACGGCTATGAACTCCAGCGCCGCATCCATATGCTATGTTGCCTCCACTCACTCGGTTTTCCCGGGCCTGATCACACACCAGACGGCGGAGACCAATGCACCCACGGCACCTCCTGATGATCATGCACGTCCAGTACGACCTGACCCTCCTGCCGACGCCCCAGAACCTTCGGAACCACCTCCAGACGACTCTCGAGACACACCTGGCCACCACGAGACCGCTGCGTCTGGTTCTCGAGATCATGGTCACCGATCTTGGCACGACACTGCTTCTTGGGACAATTCAACCTACAGCCGCCGAGATCGCCGTTCCTCCTATCATGAAGGCCACTCTCGAGACCAGCACCGTGAAGGCCGACCTCGTTCTCGACATTCGACATATCACTCCAGATCTCGTTGGTGAACTCTTTACCTCTGAGGAGCACCGGAACAAGTATCGACTATTCTACGACAGCGATACAGTGAGCCTAGTGGCCCTGCCCGATCATTTTGGAGTAACAATGCTTCTCCCGACATTCGGTATTGATGCCACTTCTTCCTCAAAAGGTTTGTGAACTGCTGCATGCTCATGATATTTGAACCTTGCGCCAGATTCGTATTTCACTTTACG
Source organism: Cladocopium goreaui (assembly GCA_947184155.2). Lineage (NCBI taxonomy): Eukaryota > Dinophyceae > Suessiales > Symbiodiniaceae > Cladocopium > Cladocopium goreaui. The sequence goes on from CAMXCT020004314.1 coordinate 22,916, forward strand.
TTTCACATACTGGGACCACGTATTATGTTTCACACCATTTCAATCGCACACTACTCTTGTCTCACCTTGACATTTTCCGCAGCTTTCAATCGGCAGTTCGAGCTTATTTTGACCTATTATCTCGTGGCCCCGTCTACATCATGGCGTCCCAGGACCTGATCTCCCAGTTCAGCTCGGATGTGAATGGAATTCCTCCTTCCCAGCCGGATCGCTCTCGCACACCTCCCCGTCATCAACATGGATGGCACCAAGCAGTACCTACGTTCCGTGGCCCGATGCACTATGCCATGACGACCCATCGACCTTTCTGGAACCCGTCCGGAATACCGCCTCCGCCACCTACATCTCCATCGTTCCCAACACGTCCACCATGGACTCCACCTACGGCACCTTTTCCACCCACACCGCCTCCGTGTTCACAGACACCTCCCAACAATGCCAACTTTGCACCTCAACGTCATCCTTTTACACCGAGATCGCCGAGGCCTATGTCATCCCCGGGAGCAAGTTCCACTGTCAACGAAGGATATACATGCAGACCAATTGAAATCCCACCAGTGTAGCAATGGAAACCTGACGTCGACTTCCACGACTCCAACAAGATCAATGGTTTGGATTTCCCCTCCAGAATCCGACAGAGCAGATTTTCAAGCTACAAAGACATTGAAGGGATGGATCCTTTACAAGTCCCACTCTGGAAGTTCTTGTACCAGGGCTTGCACAATACCTGGCTCCGTCGGGTTGCATACGGAAGAGAAACCTTCGTCCTCCCTTTTGACAACATAGGCACTACAGTATTTGTGGCTGAATTGGTATCACAACTACGCACCCGCAATGTGGATTTGGACAAACTTGCTACCTTTCGAGCTCGCTCAGCAGGCCAATGTCTCAACCAGAAGGAAGCCACTCAAAACATGGCCAAAGACGTCGCTCAACTTCTCCAATCTTGGCTCCCAGCTCAACCCTCCGCGGACGTGGCGAGCCAACAACGCATTCTTGAACTGGAAGCTGAATTGGCCAAGGTAAAATCGGCCGCCACTACTTCACCAGGTACGGCACCTCCGGGCTCTACACCGGCCACGACACCGATTGGACGCGCACTTCAAGGACAACCTGCAGCCTCTACGACCTTTGACCCTTCGACTCTACTTATTTCCCCGGGATCCGTGAACACTTGGCTCGTTGACAATCAACCCACATCATTGTCGGATACCCAATACAAGAAGTGGTTGAAAGACCTGAAGTTACCACAGCCCAAGCAGGACATCCTGGAGAAGAACTTGGAGAAGGTCAACGAATGGTGGCAAAACCAACCCGATGAGGCTTCAAAAACTATCCAGCGCGCAAGCGTGGCTATGGGCATCGACCCATGCAAGCATAAAGGGGCCCCCACGGATGAAGTCGTCCTCAAGGTCATGACTGTGGCGTTATTGATGCACTCCTGACTAGCAGCGTATTTGAAATCACCTGGCTCAAAAGCAGCCAGCATTATGCGAACTTTGGCCGTGGCTCATTCCTGTATTCTTGTTCTTGCACTATTGACACCATTCACGTTGTCCCCTTCTGTTGATGTCTTTTTTGCCTTTCGGATGCTCCAAACGGTACTGATGGGCCAATATGTGTTATTACATCCACGTGCCAATCCAAAACTCCAAGCCTTGCTCAAAGGCACTCCGATGCAGAGTATTTTCTTTTGCAGATCGTGGGATGACTTGTCAGTCGCCCTCCAATGTTTCAAGCACCCTCAGGCGGTGTAGATTCGCTTTTGCCACATTGCTAATTTTCAACCCAAGTTTTATGTTGGTTCCACTTCTTCTTTTGTTTTGGACCGCGAACACTCTCGCTATCGGAAATTTCTGCAAGTGCAACAAAATAAATTCGTGCTGGCCGAAGTAGCCTTACGGTTTTGGTGCAGATTTGACAATTTCTGGATGTGGTCTGTTTTCCCGATCTACACCAATAAATCCAACTTTTGGGCTTTGGAGCAAGCCTTAATTCAATTGTGGCAACCTCGATTAAACACTCCGTTCATTTACCAGTTTTTCAATTGCCGAAAGGGACTCATTGCACGTACCAAATTTTCCGCCTCCCGACAATTTGGAGCATTTTCCTTGTGGCGGAACTTCGCTGGCGATCTACACCCCATCATGTTCGACATGCTCTTCATAGTCCTCTTTTCCATCGACGAGTACAACTTTGGGAGATCATTCAGGATTTGGGCAGTAACTCCGTCCGACGCTTCCACATGGAGAAGAAACTCCGATCCAACGAAATTGGAGCCCAAGGATGCTATTTTATTCGACGTCTTGCCAACAACCTAGGCGAACCCCAGAGGTCGTACGCAATCAATGCCATTGACCGAGCCTTGACCTTCTGGAAGGCCAAACGAGTCAGAAAACCGGTTCCTCTTCGTGCACCTTGGCTACTAGGCCCCAACTGGACTCGGGATCTTCGACGGCTGCTCACCTCCCACGTTCATCAAACTCGACGTTACAACACCACATTGCAGACTCCTTCCACCGGGATTGTCTTCACAAAGTTCCCCTCGGTTATGGACAGCTTGTGCAATCACAAAGAAGCCGCTACAAAATGGGCTGATGGCGAAACCCCAAAATGTGCCTGTGACGCCTTGCGACCTCATGCCGTTCATGATCCCCAACCTGATCACCACTTGGTCCTGGACGGCGACAACCTACATTTCGATGATGGCCCACACACATCCATTGCGACGGGTTCGCTTCAAAACAAAATCTTCCCACCTTCCAAAGAAATCCAGACGTCCCTTCGCCTGGCTCTGCGGACGTGGACTACCCGGAACTCACTCCCTTCCTTACAAAAGTCCCATATTGATGAGCTTTGGCATCGCTCTATTCAGTCCCACTACCACACCCTCAACAACCACATCACACATAAAGACATCGGCCGATTCAAACGTCTCTTTCCAGAAGCCGTCTTCCACAACGAGGACAAGCGAGCTACATCCCTACGAATCTACTGCCCCGTACTCTACTTCCAGTGCCTCACCACCACCTTCGCCGACCCGTTGGTATTTCGAAAATTGGAGCAAAGCCCAAATGACATCATCGAGAAGACCATCGCCGAGATCAACCGTCAATTTGGCAAAGCATACCCATGGGCACTTGGGGCGGGACGAGACCTACCGAATGCTTACGTTCTCCCCAAACGAAAGAAACAGTTCAAGGCCGGGCGACCCATTGTCAGCTTCTTCACGGCACCTTTCCGACCTATGTTGAATTGCACCGCCAAGCTGATCTACAACCTTCTGCCCCAAGCGTTTCCCCACAACCTGGCCAAGGGTGATGTATTTGATCTCATCAAGCTCCTCAAGGACACCGACTTCGATTTGCTCCCTACTCCACGAATACACAACCAAGATCTTGCGGGTTTCTTCACGAGCATCGACACTGACCGCTTCATCGCTAGCTGGCGACTGACCTTGCAGTTCCTCTCGACTCTCATGAACACCGACCCCGACGAGATCATCTCCGTGAAGGCAACTCCGGGCAACACCACAGGCGATGTAGTCAAAGGCCGCACATGCCGTACACTCAATGTGACCAGGAAGATCTTCATTTGGGACATTGAACGCATCATCCTTATGTCGTTGAAGATGACTCAATTCTCCATTGGCACTACGGTTTTTGAACAAATTCGTGGATCCCCTATGGGCTCCCCACTGAGTCCAGCATTGTGCATGATGGTTGTCGCACTCTCTGAAGAAATCTGGTACCGAACCTACCGCACCACCCTCAGCACCATGGACCTTACAGCTCGCCTCCTTCGCTATGTGGACAACAGACTGTGCTTGTCGGATCCCTCCTGGGACTACGAAATCTGCTTCGCCAATTTCCTTCACCCGGAGTTCTACGGTCACCCCATCATTTTGGAAACGGAACCGGACCAGGAGTTCTTGGGCTTTTGCATCGAGTTCGAGCCCTTTGCCCTTCGCTACAGCCCTCCACGCGACTTCAACCAGGTCATGGCGCCATTCTCCGCATCACCTCTGGCCGTCCAACTTTCGGGTTTTGTTTCACGATTATTTCTGGTCGCCAAATGCGCGCACCCTGCACACGAACGAACACGAGGTTTTGCCGCATTGCACCGTTTGTACAGAACTGCAGGTTTTACCGAGACCGATCTTGCAGCTGCCGCCAAGCCGATCCGTCAATACTTGCATGTTTCCTCATTGTGGTAAAATCCTGAACCGTCCTGCCGCTAGCGCTTACATTTCATTATTCACATCCTGCTGAACGTTTCACCTATCCGGACCACATGTGAATTTATATGATCTTGGAGTAGTGCGCTCTCAGCTGGCTCACCCTCAAACTCGGCTTCATTTACTTCTTGGCCCATATTCGACGTTTCGTCATGGCTTCCTCGTCTCCTACTACGTCAATTCCGATTCAAGAACCAGTGTTTCTTCAATTTCTTCATGATGTTCACCATGCTTACCTTCTACTACATCGAGCAATGGCGCTACTACCACCCACGCTCATTCCCAACATTGAACCTACTCCTCTTCCCAGTACAGACGTCTGGAATCAACCTGATGGGCTACGACCACATTACTCGGACCAGACCAACGACTTCATTGACAATGCCCCCATCCCGTCGCCGGATATTGTGGAGGACGAGACACTTATGGACGAACTGGTGGAAACCCATCTCCCTGAACCACACCACCATGTTGCCGCTCCGCCACCTGATGTCCTACCTGCACCCTCGAAGCTTTCCACCAGAATACCATCACCGCCGACTCGCAAACAAAAAGCCAAATCCGCTCCCAAAGCGCCTGCCAAACGTCGTCGCCGACTTGACCAATCCCGATCCCGCTCCTCGAGCCCACTGTCACTCTGGACTTCCGAAGACAAACAGAAACTACGTACTTTGAAGGCGGACGAGAAGTCTCGATTTTCATGGCGGGTGATATCGACCAAGATGGGCAAGTCCGAGGAAGATGTTCGCTCTATGTGGAATAAGATCAAAGACAAGCTTGGCTGACCAACGACATATGCGAACCAAGGAAAAGTTAGCCTGCGGCACTGTATTATAGCGTCACCACCCAGTTTTGCTCGTCTTTTGAGAATTTTCGTTCCTAATTTTGATCTTCACAAACTCGGGCGCTGTTGCTCCATTGAAATTTGACATGTCATATCATACAACCCGCTAGCCATTTATTATGTCTCTCCGCATTCACCTGGACCGCTATTGCCAACTGCGAGCTATGTCCCACGAGAGGATCTCACCTACACGACGCTCACGCTCTCCAACAAGGGCATTGTCTTCCGCTATGGGGTCTTCGTCACTGCAGCACCCACCCAACCGGACTCCGCCTACGACACCCCATCGACCGGTTATTTTCCAATTGGACCTGAAGCCGATGCAGCAACTTGCCGTCCGCAACCCTTACTACAACATCTTGACCCCCAAGGTCGCGGGCAACCTCTCTACGGCCACCTATGATAGCCTGTTCCAGACTTTCAAGGTGATCTACCCGGACTATGCTCGCAGTCATTTCGTTTCAGACCTCGAAACCGTGGTCACACGCGGGCCCTCCTTGATCCACGGGCCTTCTTCTTTGCCCACTTGCGCCAAGAGGCCTACCACCCTATCCTCATGCGCATCCTCTTCCTTCTTGGCTGCTGCGGCAGCTTTCCTGGCGACCGCGTGGTCGCGCACCTGGCCAGCCTGTAACATGTTCTGATGCCTCGCCTGTGCATTTCACTTTGAGGGCTGCTATGGCATCGGGGGAAATCAACGACACGTGGAGGATGCTTGAGGACATGAGCTTCCGTGACGCGATCCAAACACTTCAAGCTGAGACGAACCTCTCTTCTGAGTGACTGAACGCGGCTCTGTACATTAGCACCGGAAAGCTTTTTGTATTTGAATAATCTTGCCGACATTTGCAGCTATGGTCTTCCAAAAAAAAAATCAAACCCCGCTACACGCGGGGTGTGTGTGTGTAACATCTGAACAGATGTAAAACTTCTTTGATTCGAACCTTTTCACATTTGCAGGGAATCTTTTCACATTTGCAGGGGGCACCTGGAGCATGGATAGGTCAGGTGCCAACGAAGACACCTATCCAATGCTTGTGATATCACGGCTGATCACCGTGACGTACCTGCCAATTTTTTCAGAAATGGGAAGAGGCTCAACCCAAGAACCTCAATGTCACATTATTTATTTCTTCACGGTTGCCACAATCTGTATTTTCGCCGAAACCATGTCATGATTTTTGCTGCATCAGAACCTTCCTCAGAGCAAGGACGTAGAAAACATACTTGGAACAATCTAGTTACATGATCGCCGACACCATCGTCGCCGACAGTCATTTATTTATTTACTTATTTATTGGCTAAGCTTCGCCGAGACATCGCCGATGATATTTTTGCTGGTTTATTTATTCTTTTTGCTGTCGATTCTGAACCCGATGACCATTCTGAAGTACTTCTATTATTCGTAGGATGCATCGTTAATTTCATTGTTTCGTATCTAATCTGCATGTTTCAGGATTCAGTTCCTGCCGGATCATATAATGATCCATTCTTGTCTAGTGTGTGTGTGTGGAACATCTGAATAGATGTAAAACCTCTACTTAAGCAGGGGGCCAGGAAGCCATGACTGTCTGTCCTGGCCAACGAAGACTAGACAGCATGGGGGTGCAAACATACCTGCAATTTTCCATTTTCCAATTTGTCGTCGATGGCAACCGGCTAAGCCTAGAAACGGCATGTCGATTTGACTTCCACTTCGTTTTCTGCACAGTTGTCGCAATCTGTTAACTTATTTCATCTAGCACTGGACATGGCGATATTACTTTTTTGTTTTTTCTCAGGTCTTTTCACCGGCGCACTCCTGTCAGGTATAACTGGAGTGTTTTTGCACGTAAGATGCATTCCACATCAAAATTTGCAAAGATTGTTCTGAGCAAGTGTGTGATTCATGCTTGATTCGTCATGGTGGCATGAACCCTTCGGGGAATACCTTTCCAGGTAGGAGAGCGAAGCAACGACCTGATCTCTGAATTTACATTTTTCAACTTAGTAATTCGTCTAAGTAAAGTGAAACAGTCGGCCTTATTTCAATTTTCACCCATCGGTCGGGTGAGTGTTGAACAGCTGCCCGCTGCCTCTGGGAATCGCCATTTCAAGTGTACTGCAAGGGTTTGTAGACTTCAGCCGCGACAACCATTCCTTTTTCACCATTGCTCAAGCATTTGCAGATTTGCAACATCAGGATTTCAGGCACAGGCCATGCTTGCAGGTATGGTGACTCTTCTTTTTATGGTCGCTGGTACGGTTCAAATGTGCACGTAATTCGAGGGTTGACTACTTAAGCCGTTTACAGGGTTGTGACTTGATGAGGAGGCCATTGAGCCTGAGTAGGGGAATTTGCACGTCAAGTGGATGCATCATTTCACTAACTAGTCACCCCATGGGTCCCCTATTTCATGTCTTCTCCTTTCTACAGGTAGGTTGGGTCCTTCGCGTGCCGAGGTAGGCGTAGGTTTTCGCTGTGTCAGGTTGGTTCAGGCGCTTCCATCTTCCCCCCCCTCCGCTGGTCTTGTTCCGTGTCCGTCGGCCTCCGCTTTTCTTTTCCCTTGCCCTTTCAGGGTTTGCCCGCTCTGGGCCAGGTTTGCTTGTGTTGGTGTTTGCTCCTTCCCTCTTCTTTTGCGTTCCCCTCTTCGCGTCCTGGTTAAGTAACTTTCATCTCATTTTCATCTTCACCTCATCTTCATTTCCTTTCAGTTTCATTTTCATCTCATTGTCCGGACCTGAATTTTCCCACCCTCCCGCGGGAGGGTGTGTGTGTGTGTGTGTGGAGCATCTGAATAGATGTAAAACCTCTACTTAAGCAGGGGGCCAGGAAGCCATGACTGTCTGTCCTGGCCAACGAAGACTAGACAGCATGGGGGCGAAAACGTACCTGCAATTTTCCATTTTCCAATTTGTCGTCGATGGCAACCGGCTAAGCCTAGAACCGGCATGTCGATTTGAATTCCACTTCGTTTTCTGCACAGTTGTCGCAATCTGTTAACTTATTTCATCTAGCACTGGACATGGCGATATTACTTTTTCGATTTTTCTCGGATCTTTCCACCGACCCATTCCTGTCAGGTGTAATTGGAGTGTTTTTGCACGTAAGATGCATTCCACATCAGAATTCGCAAAGATTGTTCTGAGCAAGTGTGTGTGAAACATCTGAATAGATGTAAAACTTCTACCTGATGATGTCTTTTTTCACTGTTTGTTTTTTTCTTTATATAGGTATTCGGCTTCTGTCTGCAAACGTCATGGTTTCTGCTTTTGTCAGCTCATTTCATGTCAAACTTGCTATACAGCAGGGGGTGGATGCATGGTCTGGCAGTCATCCACCAACGAAGACACTGCCTTTCAATGGTGATATGACGAAGGGACGCCTTTGTCACGTACCTGCTTCATTTTCGGACATGGGATGTGGCTAACCCAAGAACCGCCATGCCGTTTCCAAACAACTTGTTTTCAATTTTCTCGTTTGACACGGTTTTCACAATTTGTCAAGGTGGGCACGAGTTGGCTTAGTTGAAATGAAGGGTCAGCTTCAAACTCACTGCATCTAGCTCTAGCTATGGCGATGGTGGCTTCTTGATGCTTTCTCGGGTCTTTTCACCGGCCCACTCCTGAACTCCTGTCAGGTATAACTGGAGTGTTTTTGCACGTAAGATGCATTCCACATCAGAATTTGCAAAGATTGTTCTGAGCAAGTGTGTGATTCATGCTTGATTCGTCATGGTGGCATGAACCCTTCGGGGAATACCTTTCCAGGTAGGAGAGCGAAGCAACGACCTGATCTCTGAATTTACATTTTTCAACTTAGTAATTCGTCTAAGTAAAGTGAAACAGTCGTTCCTTTTCAGTTTCTCACCCTGGGTCGATGTGTTAAACAACTGGCCGCTGTCCTGGGCTTCGATTTTGTCAGTGCATGTGCCTGCTGCCGGTAGTCTGAAGCCGTGCCAACAATTCCTTTTCCAGTGATGCTCGAGAGACAGACCGCTGGCATTTCTGTCATGCTACATATGATGAAAGGCAGAGGACATGCTTTCCAGGTTTGGTCACTTCCTTTTGGTTACTTTGGTGAGGTTCAAATATGCACTTACTTCAATTTTGACTGCTGATACTGTAGCCGTTGCTGGGGTTGACTTGATGACCGAGGGCCTTTGAGCCTTCTCACGAACGTTGCATGGATTGTGGGTGCATCATGTTTTGAATTGTTGTTTGCTGTAATTCTACTTTTCTGTACCTGACTCCACCATCGTCGCCATGTTTCCCTTTCGCTTTCGCTGGATGAACAATGACTTGTAATCCTCAGGGCCAATTTTGCAGTTGAGATCTGAACTACCAACGGTCCCAAGCTCAGACCCAGGCCCAAATCAATGCACTTCAACAACAGCATGCGCTGCTGAATCAGCAGCTGACCAATCAATCCTTGACTCATATCCAGCACCTCCAACAGTTGGTTCCACACCAACATCCTCAGTCAACACCACCTTAAATTCCAAGCCCACAACCAGCTCAACCACCATCGACTCTTCCATTAAGAGTTCAACCAGCACTGACAACATTCACGTTGACACAACCAAGCCAACCACCAAATCTACCATACTTCAATCCTGAGCAGATGTTGAATCAGATGAGGCAAACAATCTTTGGAAGCCGACCTGGTTGCGGCCGTGGAAAAGGCCAACGAACGTTCCTCACAACTTTTTCACCCTTCACCACCTTCCACAACAACTCCACCTACTGACAGTCAACATCGACCTACAAGCAGCCAACTTCCAACCACGGCCCAATCCTCATGTCGCTCACGTTCCCCACCTCGTCCACGGGAACCGCATAGGGATGACAAACGGCACATCTCTGTTCCCAGAAGCCCACGACGTCGTCCCCGCTCTCATGATCCCAGCCGGAGACGCCAACCAGCATCTCCATCACATCGTGGTCGAGAGAGCTCAGTCACTCTCTTGTCGGTGTCCCCTGATCGTCGAAGTTACAGCTATGACGTCAACCACGATGATCGTACTCATCACAGTTCCGCAGGACGCTCCTCCCGTCCTGCTGAACCTTCTAATCCTCCGGCCTGGCGCCAACCAGGTGGGCCTTCATTCAAACTACGTCGACCCCTACGGCCACCCGGTCCTCAACACTGACCACTCCACTTGGCAAGATTGGGACGCTTGGGGAAAGTGGGGAGCTCAGTCACCACCTGACTCCCACCGAACGTGGCATGACCAACAGGATACTCATATCCTGTCACGCCAGGCAGATCCACCCAGACGTGCTGCACGTCTCTCAGCGGCACCACAATCTCGGTCAAAATCCCTTACGGCGTTTTCCTCGTCATACTATGGCCCTCCAGGCAAACGCGCGAAACAGGCCAAATCCTCACGGCACCGTTCCCAGTCTGATCAGGCACATCACTCCTGGTCAACCTCGTCAATTCCAAAAGGCCACATCAAAGTATCACTGAAAGATGATACTCAGAGAGACTGGGTCAAAAAGGTACGGTTTGCCTTAAATTCCAAACAACGAATGAAGGCGGCATGTGAACTTACAGATGCTGAGAAACCTCAACCATGCATTGCGATTGATGAAGACAAATTCCAGGCAGTCTACCACTCCATCCGTGCCTTGGATCGGGTCATTCCAGGCGATGTGGCCCACTTGGCCACGCACCTCATCTCAGGATCACGACTCCTGGACGACATTGAAGTCTCTAAGGCTCATGTGCTCGATCTGCGCACCACCAATATGATGGCACTTGTTTTCCCACTCCCTGACATCTCTCGGTTCTCCATGCCTGAACCATTCAAAGGGAAACAATATACCACCTGGGCCTCGATCCATGGCACCCCAGCAGAAGGGGCCCAAAACATCTTGCTGGAAGGATTCATGCGTCCGGCCAACTGATCCTACAATCCAGATCACCGCAAATGTGACATGCCGACATGCCCACATTTGGTGGGTACTTCCTAGGCCTCGAGATAATAGGCCGTGAGGACACTTTTCCTGATTGGGCTGCACGTGACTTAATGGACCGATCCCAAAAACGGGGTAAGGGACAACAAAAGGTGCTCATCGGAGCCTTATATCGTGGAGCTGACAACCAAGTCAGCATCAAAGCTGGAGGTAATGAAATGGCTCAGCTGAATGTCGCACATTGCGGCATTGTCACAGCGTCAGAGAAGTACGCGGTTGCCCACAGCAATCATGTGGGACTTTGCCTTTTTGCATTGAAGCGGCATATTCTTCAAATTCAACTGAGCCGCATGAGCAACTGACCCTCCACGATGTATCTGACCCTCCCGAAGATGGGGAACAACCAGACGAAGACGCCGACGACACGTCTACCATGGGAAACATGGGGATCCATGCAGCACCTTCGGTCCCCATGCAGATCGGCCAGTTGGCTCATTTCCTTTACCAGGCACTGATGGAGGATCCTGTCTTCAATGCCCCGATCCTTGAGAAGCTCCCGGCCTCAGAGCTAGCTCATCTTGGCAGCCACTTGGCGATCACCACCAACATCTTAGCCAGACAGGCCAATCCGGATGGGAACTTCTCTGACATTTCTGATGAACTCGATCACGAGATTCCGTGAGTGCCACACTTTGTGATTTACAAAATCCAATTCAATTCAATTCAATTCCTTGCCTCTGGCATTTTGATCGAATGATCCGAACCCAGATGGCCAAATCAGAGCGTGCATTCGAATCACACGATGCATCTTCCGACAAAGCCCCGCGGCAGCGGGGCGTGTGTGAAACATGTGAATAGATGTAAACTTCTACCGATGTCTTTTTTCACTGTTTGGTTTTTCTTTATATAGGTATTCGGCTTCTGCAAACGTCATGGTTTAAGCTTTTGCCAGCTCATTTCATGTCAAGCTTGCTATACAGCAGGGGGTGGATGCATGGTCTGGCAGTCATCCACCAACGAAGACTTTGCCTTTCCATGGTGATATGACGAAGGGACGCCTTTGTCACGTACCTGCTTCATTTTCGGACGTGGGATGTGGCTAACCCAAGAACCACCATGCCGTTTCCAAACAACTTGTTTTCAATTTTCTCGTTTCGCACGGTTTTCGCAATTTGTCAAGGTGGGCACGAGTTGGCTTAGTTGAAATGAAGGGTCAGCTTCAAACTCATTGCATCTAGCTCTAGCTATGGCGATGGTGGCTTCTTGATACTTTCTCGGGTCTTTTCACCGACCCACTCCTGTCAGGTATAACTGGAGTGTTTTTGCACGTAAGATGCATTCCACTTCAGGATTCGCAATGATAGTTCTGAGCAAGTGTGTGTGTGTGCGGTGAATGGTGGTAGCACAGCAGGAAATGGAGACCTGACAGCTGCCAGCCGCGCTGTAGCCCTTAGGTACAATCGAATCTGGATGTGTGCAAATCGCTTCTGGAACCCGTTTGAGTTTAGAAGAGGCCATGCCCTTGTCACTACATGAGACTACCTTTTCTTGTTAACTTTGCTGATTTTGCATGATTTGACATGATTTGGTGCCGGGCATCTAAGGGGCTCGCGACTGTTGTCATTTTTTCCATTCTAGTATGAAAATAACATTGTGTGGGGGGGTGGGGTGGGGTGGGGTGGGGTGGGGTGGGGTGGGGTGGGAAAATAATGTCATTTGCATTCCCACACATATGTGATGCAACATATCTGTACCTTCTCTTGCATTTCATTCTCATCCACACATACGTCATGCTACGCTGTGGGTTCTCTTGCGCTTCCACACATATGTCATGCTACGCTGTAGATTCTCTTGCATGCGTCATGCTACGTTGCGTCGGATTATCTTGCACTTCCACGCATACGTCATGCTACGCTGCGGTAGGTTCTCTTGCACTTCCACACATACGTCATGCTACGCTGCTGTAGATTCTCTTGCACTTCCACACATGCGTCATGCTACGTTGCGGTGGATTATCTTGCACTTCCACACATACGTCATGCTACGCTGCTGTAGGTTCTCTTGCACTTCCACACATGCGTCATGCTACGTTGCGGTGGATTATCTTGCGCTTCCACACATACTTCATGCTACGCTGCTGTAGGTTCTCTTGCACTTCCACACATGCGTCATGCTACACTGCGGTAGATTCTCTTGCACTCCCACACATGATGATGATGATGATGATGATGATGATGATGATGATGATGATGTTGGTGATGATGATGATGATGACGATGATGATGTTGATATCGCTGACGATGCTAAAGTTTCGTTTTTGAGCCTTTTCAGTTCTTCCCTAGAAAATGTTTGAAAAGTGACGACCGTCGCGAGCCTCTCAGATGCCTGGCAACATGATTTGACTGTCTATCGGAGTCGTCATTGTAGAGGTCCATGTGTTCCCAGCTGTCGAGTTTGACGCAGCGTCGCCAGTCCTTGTCCACGAGCTGACGCATGCATTTGACTTTGCTCGTGCCAAGGTGTCTGACTCAGTGAGCCGAGTGTTCACAGATGTTCGCAGATATCATGTGGATTTCATATAACTTCATATGATATGCACGTAATTGGACGTATGATGATCGAAGGAAGTTTAGAAGTCAAACTTCCGACAATATGGACAGATGAAAAGCAGAGATGGGAAGAGTAAGAGAAGAGAAGAGAAGAGAAGGGAAGGGAAGGGAAGAGAAGAGAAGAGAAGAGAAGAAGAAAGAAGATCAAAAAGAGAAAGTCTCCGAAAAAAGAAGATCCAAGTGCGTGAAAAGGTAAGAAAGTCGCGAAACACTGTCTTTTTTCCAATGATTTGTGGCTCCGGTGGGTCGAAAAGTAGGCTTGCTAAAGCGGCGGGTGCGGAGCCATGTGGTCAGATGAGAGATGAAAAGTTGCACGCCGGTGTGGCGCGAAGCACATTTGCAAGTAAAAAAGCCAAAAGCACATCACGTTCGGAGCACTTTTAGAAGTTGCGACGTCGAAAAAGTGCACGCCGTTGTGGCGCGAAGCACGTTTCGAAGTCAAAATGTACAAAGCACCTCAGTTCCGGAGCATTTTTGGAAGTTGCGATGTCAGAAAAGTGCGCGCCGTTGTGGCGCGAAGCACATTTCCAAGTCCAAAGTGTAAAAAAACTGATGGGTTCGGACCACTTTTGGAATTTGAGATGTCGAAAAAGTGCACGCCGTAGTGGCGCGAAGCACATTTCCAAGCACATGTTCGCGCCACTTTTGGACGTTGAAGCGTGGCAGCCGCAAGGGATTGTGCACCTTGTCAAAAGTGAACAAAACGTGAGGGTCTTGTGGCATTTCCAAAAGCGTTGGCAGGCGTGGTGCATTTGAAGAGGATCTGCAAAGATGGATTTTCTGTGGCAGGCGCAATACAAGAGACATGTTCATCAGAGCGGTTAGGAGGTCAGGGCGCTGATTTCCTGAGACGGGTTGCATTTTGGAGCATCAGATCTTCAGGTTTGCTGAGATGATTTTGCGCGACAGGTGCAGCATTTCGTATGACCTGGCATCATTTTTTCGTGGCAGGCGCTGTGCTTTAGACAGGTGAAGTGGAAAAATTGCAAAACACATTGGCACGAGGCCGTCAGCTCTGCACTCAATTTTCCATTTTTGAAGGAAGTCTCGCAGAATTGCTTCGTTTTTGATGTTGTCAAAAATTTAGGAAGTCTGGCAGAATTGTTTCGTTTGTGATGTTGTCAAGTTCAAAAACTGAGGATGTCTCGCAGAATTGCTTCGTTTTTGATGTTGTCAAGTTCAAAATTTGAGGAAGTCTGGCAGAATTGCTTCGTTTTGGATGTTGCCAAGTTCAAAAATGGAGGAAGTCTCGCAGAGTTGCTTCGTTTTCGATGTTGTCAAGTTCAAAATTTGAGGAAGTCTCGCAGAATTGCTTCGTTTTGGCTGTTGCCAAGTGCAAAAATTGAGGAAGTCTCGCAGAATTGCTGCGTTTTCAAGCTTACAGTAAGACAGACAGACAGACAGACAGACAGGCAGACAAACAGATAGATAGATAGACCGATAGATAGACAAGTACAACTACAACTACAATTGCAACCACGACAACACTACTGCTACACTTACAAACACAAATACACTATGCTACATTACACTACACTACACTAATTAAGTCTAATTACACTGACACGACGCCAATTACACGAACAACTACAACAACTAACATAGACCCGGGCAAGCCGGCGGCGGAAGTTTCCCAAACATAAATGACCTATAGTTCAAAGACACCCTGTCCCGACCGTGTCCTTCCCTCGACACTCCACACCTCACACTGCACACTGCACTCTTCGCACTCCAAACTTCTCACTTCTCACTGCTTCCTTCACACTCCACACCTCACACTTCACACTTCACACTTCACACTGCACACTTCACAGTCCACACTTCTCACTGCTTCCTTCACACTCCAAACTTAACACTTCTCACTCCAAACTTCACACTTCACACTTCTCACTTCGCACTTCACTCACACTTCACACTTCACACTTCACACTTCTCACTTCACTCACACTTCACACTTCACACTTCTCATTTCTCACTTCTCCCTTCACACTCCAAACCTCACACTTCACACTTCACACTGCGCTCTTCGCACTCCAAACTGAAACTTCACACTCCACACTTCACACTTCACACTTCACTGTCCACACTTCACACTTCTCACTTCTCACTGCTTCCTTCACACTCCAAACCTCACACTTCACACTTCACACTTCACACTTCACTCACACTTCACACTTCACACTTCTCATTTCTCACTTCTCACTGCTTCCTTCACACTCCAAACCTCACACTTCACACTTCACACTGCGCTCTTCGCACTCCAAACTGAAACTTCACACTCCACACTTCTCACTTCTCACTTCCCACTGCTTCCTTCACACTGCACACTTCACACTGCATTCTTCACGCCCCACACTTCACACTGCTCTAAACCTACGTCCAACAAAAAACACTAGCGCCAAAATGGAGAAAATCTGCTAACAAACCCATGTCGCAGCCTTCATGCAGCCACTCCAAGACGATTTCCGAGATCCAGCTGCAAAAGACTAGTATTACGAATGCAGCCACAGCACGAAGCAACCTTGACGCAGCCATTACAATGCGATCTGCAGAGACTGAGTTGCAAAGCACAATAGAACTACGCGCAACGGCGTCGGAAATTGTAGCTCCAAAACCGGATCTCGACGCCAGAGCGAAAAAAAAGACGATTTTGAAGCACTTTTTAAAAGGATTTTCAGAAGGAAAATCACTAGCGCCAAAATGGAGAAAATCTGCTGACAAATCACTGTCGCAGCCTTCATGCAGCCACTCCAATACGATTTACGAAGTCCAGCTGCAAAAGACAATAGTATTACGAATGCAGCCACAGCACGCAGCAACCTTGACGCAGCCATTACAATGCGATCTGCAGAGACTGAGTTGCAAAGCACAATAGAACTACGCGCAACGGCGTCGGAAATTGTAGCTCCAAAACCGGATCTCGACGCCAGAGCGAGAAAAAGACGACTTGGAAGCACTTTTTAAAAGGATTTTTAGAAGGAAAATCACTAGCGCCAAAATGGAGAAAATCTGCTGACAAATCACTGTGGCAGCCTTCATGCAGCCACTCCAGTACGATTTACGAGATCCAGCTGCAAAAGACAATAGTATTACCAATGCAGCCACAGCACGAAGCAACCTTGACACAGCCATTTACACTGCGGGAACGATCCTACAGTTGCAAAGGACAATGGAATTCCATCGGCAACTCATCCACCAGCACCACTTGCAATCCCATTTACATTGCGGGAACGATCCTACAGTTGCAAATCACAATGGAATTCTGTCAACCACACATGCACGAAAAACAGTTGAAACCCCATTTACAATGCGGAACCGATCCGAGACCGATCCGAGACCGATCCGAGCATGAGCCGACCACACACGAGACCGTCTCGCAACCGTCGCACCGCAGAGGTAGATCATCGAGGTTCGGGGACGGACTTTGTATGGAAAAACATAGGGTTTCGTGCATCTGCTATCTCTCAAAAACGCATTTCGTGCGAGACTTCCTTCAAAACTCCACCGGCAACTCCTCCACCAGCACCACTTGCAATCCCATTTCCAGTGAGGGAACGATCCTAGAGTTGCAAATCACAATGGAATTCCATCGGCAACTCATCCACCAGCACCACTTGCAACCCCATTTACAATGCGGGAACGATCCTACAGGTGCAAATCACAATGGAATTCTGTCGACCACACATGCACGAAAAACAGTTGAAACCCCATTTACAATGCGGAACCGATCCGAGACCGATCCGAGACCAATCCGAGGATGATCCGAGGATGATCCGACCACACACGAGACCGTCTCGCACCCGTCGCACCGCAGAGGTAGATCATCGAGGTTCGGGGACAGACTTTGTATGGAAAAACATAGGGTTTCCTGCATCTGCTATCTCTCAAAAACGCATTTCGTGCGAGACTTCCTCCAAAACTCCATCGGCAACTCATCCACCAGCACCACTTGCAACCCCATTTACAATGCGGGAACGATCCTACAGTTGCAAATCAAAATGGAATTCTGTCGACCACACATGCACGAAAAACAGTTGAAACCCCATTTACAATGCGGAACCGATCCGA
>CAMXCT020004315.1:0-27500 GCA_947184155.2 Cladocopium goreaui
TCTATCTGTCTATCTGTCTACCTGTCTATCTGTCTATCTATCTATCTATCTGTCTACCTGTCTATCCGTGGTGCAGTGTCATTCAGTGTAGTGTAGTGTAGTGTAGTGGAGCGGACTGGAGTGGAGTGGAGTGGAGTGTAGTGGAAGGTAGCGGAAGGTAGTGGAAGGTAGTGTAGTGTAGTGTAGTGTAGTGGAATGTGGTGTAGTGTAGTGTAGTGCAGTGTAGTGTTGTGTAGCGTAGTGTAGTGTAGTGTAGTGTAGCGTAGTGTAGTTTCGTGTCGTGTCGTGTCGTGTGGTGTGGTGTGGTGTGGTGTGTGGTGTGGTGTGGTGTGGTGGAGTGGAGTGGAGTGTACTGTAGTGTCGTGCGGTGTAGTGTAGCGGAGTGGAGTGTAGTGTAATTAGTGTAGTGTAGTGTAGTGTAAATGTAGTCGAAGGAAGTTTTGAAGTCAAACTTCCGACAACATGCACAGATGAAAAGCAGAGCAGGGCAGAGGCAGAGAGAAGAGAAAGATTAGAAGAGAGAAGATCAGAGAAGAGAAAGAATCAGAAGAAAGAAGATGCAGATGCCTAAAAGGTAGGAAAGTCGCGAAGCACTGTGTTCTTCCAATGATTTGTGGCTCCGGAGGGTCGAAAAGTAGGCTCGCTAAAGCGGCGGGTGCGGAGACATCTGGGGAGATGAGACATGAAAAGTTGCACGACGTTTTGGCGCGAAGCAGATTTTGAAGTGAAAATGTACAAAACACCTCAGCCTCGCACCACTTTTGGAAGTTCAGATGTCGAAAAGGTGCACGCCGTTGTGGCGCGAAGCACATTTCGAAGTGAACATGTACAAAACACTAGGGGTTCGGACCACTTGTGGAGGTTCAGATGTCGAAAAAGTACACGCCGGTGCGGCATGAAGCACATTTCGAAGTCAAAATGTTAAAAACATCAGGTGCGGACCAGGCAAGCGCAAGGGATTGCGCACCTTGTCAAAAATGAGCAAAACGTGATGGTTTTGTAGCATTCTCAACTACAACCACCACTACACCACACTACACTCCAATACACTACGCTACACTACACTACATTACAACTACACTACACTACATTCCACTACACTCCACTACACTACACTCAATTACACTACACTACACTACATTCCACTACACTACACTACACTACATTACACTACACTACACTACACTACACCAGCTTCCACTACACTTCACTACATTCCACTACACTACACTCCACAACACTACACTACACTCCACAACACTGCAACTACAACTACACAACTACACTCCACTACACCACACTACATTACACTGCACTACATTACACTGAATGACACTGCACCACAGATAGACAGGTAGACAGACAGACAGATAGATCGATAGATAGACAGATAGACAGCTAGACAGATAGACAGGTGAAAGAGAGAGAGAGAGATAGATAGATAGGTAAAAAGATAGATAGATAGATAGTTAGATAGATAGATAGTTAGATAGATAGACAGATAGATAGATAGATAGATAGGTAATTAGATGAAAGAGAGAGAGAGAGAGATCGATAGAAATATAGACAGATACATAGATAGATAGATAGATAGATAGATAGATAAATAGATAGATAGATAGGTAGGTAGGTAGGTAGATAGTCAGAGAAAGAGAGATAGGGAAGAAGAACCAGAAGCCGTACTGGCGAGGGTCACTCCAGAGGAGCACGTTGGGCCAACACTGGCTATCAACGACGCCAGCAACCGTCAAGTCATCAACAGCAATACCAGCAGCCTCCTCGCGAACCCTGTCAGAACGGACATCACAGTCAGGGTTATTACCAGCAACCATATTACCGATACAACCAGCGCAACTCTTCCGTAGAGTATGTACCTGGTTATCAATTGGCTTTTGGGCGTTGGCATAGAAATGCAGACGGCACATTGTTAGACATGGTGCCGCAACCTCCTGAAGACTCAAATCTACTTCCACCAGCTGACATGGCAGAGAAAATAAAATGAACTGTATCTTTACATATTCGCCGGTCAACGGCAAAACGAAATCATCAAAGCGGCATTTTTGAGAAGAATACGAGACGTATTCACGGCCTGCAGTAGCATTTTCGTGTGTCTACGGACACGTTTCACAGCAGAGCATAAGCTGAGCGTTTCTTATGCGAGAGCTAAACTTTTGCTGCATGTTACGACACGAAGAAAATTTGTGTCTGTTTTGAAACCTGCGTCTGGGGACGTGCCCACACAATGCATCTACAATTTGCATACCATGTGACATGTTCACTTTAATTCGTACCATCCACTGCGCCACTCCGTGGCTCAAGACTTGCGAGCATAGCTACAGAAAAGGTGCTGCCCTCCGACTGTTGACCACAAGCGTTCATAACTTTCTAGCTTAGATCCAGGGCCCCTAAATACCGGGGATTGCTACCCCACCCGCCATTCCCACAGGCGGGGCGGAACCATGACCATGACGGGGGGGGGGGAGTTGCAGGCCTGTACCATATATACACATATAAAGGCTATTAAAAGCTTGACTAATTATTTGCATCCTAGCAGTCATTGATGAATAACATAAAGCTCCTTGTTTTGAAGAACACCTTCTGTCCGTGATCTCTTGACAATCAATGCCATGCAGTCTGCCGTGATATACTCAGCTTGCATTCAGCTTACCAGCGCGCTTACGAGCCCGCTAGAGTCACAACGTTTCACACATTATGTCATAATATGTCCATAATATGTCAATGCATTCCATATATTTCAGCCTCTCTGCCCACCCAGCCTCCACATTGCGAGACAGGGTGCTCTCGCCGGAGAGATCACCACCAACTCAGAACGAAAATGGCACTGCTCCAGCTGACACTAGGCAGTGCCAGGCAGGAAAGAAATTGCTCCGGAATTGCTCTGGATAATTTGATATATATATATATATATTAAGTACCTTTAAACATTTGTTTTAAACATGTTTAAAAATTGTTTAAATATGTTCGCCCCAACCCGGATGTTGCTCCACACTTACAATCGTCATGATGATGATGATGATGATCATCATCATCATCATCATCATCGTCATCATCATCGTCATCGTCGTCGTCATCACATCATCAACCCCCTCTGCACAATATGCTGACTGGGGTAATAACATCAACTTTATCTTCATAAGGGATCAAAATTCGGCAACAAATTTTGATCCCTCATGAAGGTAGGGGGTGGCGAATTTTGACCCCTTATCAAATAAAGTGTGTTCTTGTAACATCTTGTAACGCTCGCCAGTCTTGTTTCGCCCAGCTTTTGGCGGCTTGTTCCAGTGCAAGCGGAAAAGATTGTTCTGGCGAAAAGTCTGTGGAGTCTATTGAACTATTGAACGAATTCAATTGGATTTTGATGGATGTTGTAACCAGTTCCCCTGCAAAAGGATTAGTTCTTAAAAGACGGGCTGCTTGCAATGATGCGTGTCATATATTGAGTGGCACGCGTAACAGGCTGCGAAGTAGTTTTGCGCTGGAATAGAGCACTCCTCTGTGTTCCGGATAGTTCCTGCAAGGGGACGGCTTGTGGGCCGCAGGCAGAGAGATGATGATAGTTCTGAAATGTTCTGAATCAATTTCAGATCCAGAACTGCCAGAGCCAATCCACTTCCATTTCGCCCCATCGCTTCAGATGAGTGGAAACTTCAATTTGGACCCGACTTCGCTGTGAAGCTATGAAGATCTCTTGCAACGGAAGAGATTATCATAGTTTATCATGGTTGTCGTATCTCTCCCTCATTCTCTCTCCATACATATCATGTAATTATTTACTGTAAATACATTTAATTAATCATATATGATTTATTAAGATGTTCACTTCCAACTTACACAGATATTGACAGGGAAGCACCGCTCTAGTCAGCTCACCTCAAGGCTTCAATGATCAATTCGACTGCCCCATAGCTGGTTGCCATCTGGACTAAAGCGCTGGGACCTCGGCAAGTCGTTGAAACATGATGAAACCACAGGTTCAACGAACCCTGACATGATTTGCCTTACGACTTGCCTTATGACTTGCCATAACTTGCCTTATGATGACTTGCCTGAACGCCACAATTTGGCAAAAAGCAGTCCCTCGGCTAACGGTGTCACCTGGCACTGGTTGGCATACGAGATTGTGGAGCAGGTCAAACGTGTCCACCTGTTTTGCGAAGCGCTCGGCCAGGTACAAGTGCTTTTAGCCGCTTGGCCGAAACGACATGTGCTGTCCACAGCCATGAAATATCATAACATATCAATTTATAATACATATAACATGTACAGTATCATGTCACTATAGCATCCCCCTCATGAATCAGTCTCATCCTCGAAATGTTCTTAGAACATGTTTACGAGATTTCAAGCGCAAAGCATGATCGTTGATTTCAGGGATACTGAACGAAGAACATCGAAGAACCTGCACTTGAGGATCCGAGGCATGCAAGCGCGCGGATTGCGTGGCTACAACAACGCCTGGAGCAATCTTTTCGGGATGGAGAGTCAGATAGAGCCAGCTGTGATTTGCCACAAAATGCAACACATTTGAGTCACTGGATTCACTGGTCACCATATCTCACCATATCTCACCATATGTCACCATGCTTGAGGGTCTTTCAAGAGATGCCAAGAGCCAAGAGTATTCAAGAGCTGCATTGCTTTTGGATACTTGTGCCATCTTTTGCCCAACTTGACAAGTGTGTTTCATGAGAAGTCAGAAGTTTACATTTCATTCCAACACAGTCCAGTAGGCTGAATAAAAATATGAATCAAAGCGATACGGCGATACATGTGTGTTCAGTGATGCGAGGCATGAACCCCCGGCAGAAAGCAGTGAAAAAGAGGTTTTGACTAATATAACATATTCAATATATATATATATATATTCTTGATATTGCTTGATCATCTAGATGTGGACAGCGAGACCACCAAAATGAATCTTTCACTCGAAGGCAATTTTCATGAAAGGACAAAAAATGCTGAAAGAATTTGAAAGATGGAGAACACCAGGCACATGCCCATTGCGCCCATTGCCCGAAACCTGGCCTCCTTCCTCCAGAACGTCGGCCTCGTGTGAGCGCATTTGATTTGCAGCTCGGAAGCGAGGACGATTGCCGCGATTGCGTTTGTGTTTCTTTGTGCTCGCAAATGCAACCCTTGCAGCCCAATATCATTCGACAATCATACACAACAGTGCGGAGAAGTCTTGCCGTTGCGGAACGAAAGCGGCGTTGCCGAACGAAAGCGGCGAAGATGGGGAAGCCGGAGAGCGTCAAACGTGCATGTACAAATAAAAAAGAGGAAAACACACACATGATAAGGTAAAGGATGAATTTAGTCGTGTCGTGCACGTTTCGAATCAAATGCAGCTGCTAAACAAGAATCAAGAAGAGATGAGCCACACCACGTAACAAAGGACAACAAAAAGGTTACTGCAAACATGCTCTTGATGATGTGTGCATGATGGCCTCCACGCTTCAAAGGAGCGTGAGAACATCATGCTAGGCTTATGCCATCAGCTGCAAGAACTCAAAAAAAGGAGTCTTCCCTCAAATCCGACTGGCAAACCACCATTGCAAAATGCCAATCAATCACATGCAGGTGTAGCCAATCGCTGTGTCAGTTTCCAACGTGATTCAAACTTTTGATGGCAGGGATATGGCAGGACAGCCACCGCCACAACTGACATGAATTATCAGATAATTGTCATTATTTATCATTGAATTTTTCCTGAATTGAAATTCTGAATTAATGTTTGCATCTGATTAGTGTGAGGGGCCCCCCCCCCCCAAACAATTTGAGGATACTCTATAACTCGCACTTTTTTTTGCCCCCCCTCAACATTTTTTTGGTCAATCAAATTAAGAAAGGATTTCAATTTACTTTCAATTGATTTCCATTTACTTTCAATTGATTTCAATTTACTTATAATTAATTAATTTACTTTCAATTGATTTCAATTTACTTTTAATTTACTTTCAATTGATTTCAATTTACTTTCAATTTACTTTCAAGTTACTTTTAATTTACTTTCAATTGATTTCAATTTACTTTCAATTGATTTCAATTTACTTTTAATTTACTTTCAATTGATTTCAATTTACTTTCAATTGATTTCAATTTACTTTTAATTTACTTTCAATTTACTTTCAATTGATTTCAATTTACTTTTAATTTACTTTCAATTGATTTCAATTTACTTCCAATTTACTTTCAATTTACTTTTAATTTACTTTAAATTTACTTTTAATTTACTTTCAATTTACTTTCAATTGATTTCAATTTACTTTTAATTTACTTTCAATTGATTTCAATTTACTTTCAATTGATTTCAATTTACTTTTAATTTACTTTCAATTTACTTTCAATTGATTTCAATTTACTTTTAATTTACTTTCAATTGATTTCAATTTACTTTTAATTTACTTTTAATTTACTTTCAATTTACTTTCAATTGATTTCAATTTACTTTTAATTTACTTTCAATTTACTTTCAATTGATTTCAATTTACTTTTAATTTACTTTCAATTGATTTCAATTTACTTTCAATTGATTTCAATTTACTTTTAATTTACTTTCAATTTACTTTCAATTGATTTCAATTTACTTTTAATTTACTTTGTATTTTTTTTTTCACTCCCAAAGTTGGTGCTCACAATAGAGTAAACGCATCCAAACAATTATCTTATTGAGTAACTGAGCCACTCATGAGTACCCCCTTGAAAAAATTGGCTTGGGGTGCTGTTTTTTAATAAGTGCTTTAATAAGGCATCTAATTTATTTTGGAAAACCTTACATTTTAAAGCTTTAACAACAATATGGGCTTTTGTTTTTCCAACGTAAGGCAACCATATTTCCTCAAGAAGGTGGAGACAGGGTTTTGTTTTTTTGAAATCACTCCCAAAAGTTGGTGCTCACAATAGAGTACCATCCAAACAATTATATTATTGAGTAACTGAGCCAATCATGAGGTACCCCCTTGAAAAATTGTCTGGGTGCTGTTTTTTAATAAGGGTTTAATAAGGCATCTAATTATTTGGAAAACCTTACATTTTAAAGCTTTAACACAAATATGGCTTTCTAAAGTAAAGGCACCAGATTTACTCAAAGAAAGGTGGAGAAAGGGTTTTGTTTTTTTTTCACTCCCAAAAGTTGGTGCTCACAATAGAGTACCATCCAAACAATTATATTATTCAGTAACTGAGCCACTCATGAGGTACCCCCTTGAAAAATTGTCTGGATGCTGTTTTTTAATAAGGGTTTAATAAGGCATCTAATTATTTGGGAAACCTTGCATTTTAAAGCTTTAACACAACTATGGCTTTCTAAAGTGAAAGGGCCAGCTTTACCCAAAGAAAGGTGGAGAAAGGGTTTTGTTTTTTTTTCACTCCAAAAAGTTGGTGCTCACAATAGAGTACCATCCAAACAATTATATTATTGAGTAACTGAGCCACTCATGAGGTACCCCCTTGAAAAATTGTCTGAGTGCTGTTTTTAAATAAGGGTTTAATAAGGCATCTAATTATTTGGAAAACCTTGCTTTTTAAAGCTTTAACATAAATAATTCGATTTTTTCCTAAAAAAGTTAATAGCATTTGGGTAAACAGAACATTTTTTAAAAAAAGTTAAAGCATTTGGAAACAGAACATTTTAAAAAAAAAATCTGGAAAAAAATCTCATCTGGAAAAAAAATCTCACAATAATTAGAGTTTCCCCCCAACAATTTGCATGTGACTGAATTAGGAGCAAGAAATTTCTCACAATAGGGTACCAGGACACTAATCGGGTGCAAACATTATCTGAATTGCCCTCTCATGCCCTCTCCAAGTCTCCTCGTTCCCATCTGCAGCGATGTGAGCCAAGAGCGCACAAGTCGCCTCACAGCGAAGGCAATGCGCAGGTTGCTACGGCAACATCTGCCAGCGGCTTGACGGATGTTGACGGTCAACGGATTCAGTGCATGATTGAGCTCCAAAACTGTCATGATCTGTCAGGATTTCCTACCATGTCCTGCTGAAAAGATCCGAAAAGCACTTGCACCAATACCAGGACCACCACCACCAGGGAAAAGACGTCATGAGAAGGCGTGAAAAAATGAAAGAGATTTCCAGAGAAAGAAATGTCAAGAGAAAAACTTGTCAAGAGAAACCAAATAAAACAGGCGTCACGACAAAAGAAGTCAAAAGAAAGTAAGACATGTAAGAAAGATGTGTCAAGAGAAAGTGATGACAAAATTGTCAAAAGAAAGAAGCGTTGAGGCAACAAGATGTGGAGAGAAAGAAGTCGCAAGACAATCAGGTGACAAGAGAAAGAGATATCAAGAGCAAGAAGCGTCAAGAGCACGACACGTCAAGAAAAAGATATGGAAAGGAAATGCTGAGAGAGAAGGATGCCAAGAGAAAGGCTTACCCAGAGAAAGAAATGTCAAGAGGAAGAAGTGTCAAGAGTAAGATGTGTCAAGAGATCAAGAGCAGGAGGTCTTCTGAGAAAGAGATGGACAGAAGAAAATGCTGAGACATGCTGAGGCAGAAGGATGCCAAGAGAAGGGCTTGTCAAGCAAATCAAATGTCGAGAGAAAAGAATTGCGATGTGGAGACAAAGAGATGTCAAGTGACACTGTGTTGGTTACGGCCAGTGATTGGTTCAAAGCTTCGCGGACTCAACAACTACCCGGTAACTACCCCTAACCAAGATGTTACCTCTTGGCTTTGAAACTCCTCCCAGCTCCTACGTGCAATTTATATCAATTTGTCAAAGGACCCGCTCTTTCCACCCTCTCCAGGTGCTCGGTTTAGGTATTGCGGATTTTAGCGGGTTTAGCTTGTCTGACTGCTTTAAAATTTCAAAAACCTCTGAATCATCGGGCTGAGGCAATTGCAGAATGCAAAGCGCTTGCAACTTTCCCATGAGGGTGGAGCAAAGCGCGGAAAAGCCTTGGCAGCTGTGGCCGCTTGCAGAGTTCATGATGTTCATATGATGTTCATGTTTCTTAATGTTTCTTATGCTTGGTACCACTCCAGACTTTTGCTACCACAAACATGTTGCAAGCGAACCATGCTTTCAATGTCCAAGTTCCACGCAACTGGACACCGCGCAAGGGCGGCTGATCTGGTGCGTCACTAGCCTGCCCGCAAATTCTGGGCTGTCATACTGAACTTCTTGAAAGAAGCAGTTTGAAGCAGTTCCAACACAAGACTCAGAGGGGGAAAGCAAAGCTGATGCTACCGAGCTGATGCTACCATGACAGCAGTCTGGATTCATCAAGAAAGATGCTTGTGTTAGTTCCCTACTCCTTCTTTGGGATCAATGACTGTGTGAATTCATTGTGAATCCTTGTCCCTCGGAACATCTTGTATCACCTTGACCTTCACTTTCAATTATCTGTATACAATTCTATATCTGCACAAGCAAGGAAAACTGACAAACAGGAGCCAGGACGAAAGTACTCACCCTTTACTTTACAAGAAATCGAGGGAATTACGGGCTCGGCTATGCAATCAGAGCTGGCTCAATACACCTATTTGATCCTATTTGCGCGGAGCCGGGACTGGCCAAGAATGGCCACTTCCCTCTCCAAAATGTCTCAGAAAATAACTTTCCTGATCTTTCCCCAAATCTAGGGATGGCACCAGCAACTCGCTGTTTCTCTTGGAGTCATGCTGGAGCTTGTCGTTTGCGGAGCAATCTTCCTGCACATGCAGGCGGCTGGATGTCTTTTGGATTGGTCTGGAATGTTTGGATGGTCATTGCATGTCATTGCAGGCCACCTCAGACCTAGAGGTTCTGGAACAAGTGTAGGTACTGTAGGATCTGTAGGATCTGTAGGATCTGTAGGCTCTGTAGGCCAGATTGTTGAAGAATGTTGAAAGCAGCAAAGGGATGCAAAGGGGCCATTGCCATTGCACCAATTGCACCAATTGCACCAAGGAAAGGTGCGTTTGCTAGTTGGATCATGTTGGATCATGTTGGATCTAGGCATCGCAGTGTGCATTGTAAAAGTGACGCTGCATCGAGTCATCGAGTCAGGTCATCGAGTCTCCTCTGGTGGTTCAACACATTTTCCCCAGAGGGTCCACAGCTCCACCTACACAGACGATCACAGACGTTTTCTGCGACATCGTCAAGCATTTGATCGTCCTACTGAGCAGTCAGCAAGATTCAGAAAGTAGATAGAAAAATTATAGGATATGATTTGATGCAGAATGATGAAGAGTAGAGTCGTGAGAGCCTGTATATGTCTGTATCAAACTCGTCTTTCAAAGTGCGAACCTTCTTTCCACGTAGACCGTCATCTGGGATGAATGAAACCGGGGCGTCTTTAGATGACATAGCTTCGCCTGAGCGGTGTCAATTTTTGAGCTGGGCTATGTATCTTTACATAAGTCTTTATATCATGTTGGATCATTTTGGATTATTTTGGACTATTGTATATGGGCGCGGAATTAAGTTGGCATTCTTTTTTTGGCATTTTTTTTTGGGAGGGTTCGGGGTTGGGTTCCTTGCTTTTTCATTGTTTTTCCAGCAGTTTTCATCAATTTTCCAATTGTTTTCGCTAGTTTTCCAGCGTTGATCCTCCATTTTCCATAGTTCTCTATGATTTTCTAGCACGTTCCATCAGTTTTCCATAGTTTTCAAACATTTTCTAGCGTTTCCCTCAGTTTTTCGATGGTTTTTCGTGTTTTTCTTCGCTTTTGCATTGTTTTTTCTATGTTGTTCATTGTTTTTCTATATTTGTCGTTGCTTTTCTAGCGTTGTTCATCCGCGGGAGGAGGGCTCTTTTCAATAATTGTTGAGTATATGGGTTTTGTTACTTTTTTCTTGTTGTTCTTCTTCTTCTTCTTGTTGTTGTTGTTGTTAATGTTGTTGTGGTTGTCGTTGTTGTTGTCGTGGTTGTTGTCGTTGTCGTTGTCGTTGTGGTTGTGGTTGTGGTTGTTGTTGTTGTGGTTGTTGTTGTTCTTGTTCTTGTTCTTGTTATTGTTCTTGATATTGTTCTTGTTGTTTTTGTTGTTGTTGTTGTTGCTATTGTTGTTCTATTTCTATCGCAGTTATTCCTCTGTCTATCGATCTATCTATCTTTTAATAATTATTGCGGTTGTGGCGGTTGTGGTGCTGGTTGTGGTTGTGGTTGTGGTTGTTGTGGTTGTGGTTGTCGTCGTCGTCGTCGACTTCCCAGCAAGGGGAGGGTCGGATTTAAAAAAAAAAGCGGGTGGGGGGCGCTGGGGGAGGGCGCAGCGCCTCCCTCCCGCAATGCGTGCTATGCGACTTGCACCCCGGCGTTGTTTTCTCCCCATTATTTGGATCGATTTTGATGGTGTTATTTGTTACTGTTGCTGTGCCAAACATGAAGAAGAAAATCCAAGCAGCACGAGCCAGACACGAAGCCAGAAACTAGAACCGCAGCCAAAAGCCAGAAGCAAGAAGCTAGAATCCAGAAGCCGCAATAGTCAGAAGCCAGAAGCCGCAGAAGCCAAAAGCCAGAAGCCAGAAGGTAAAGGCATGAAGAAAACTCATGTAAAAATGAAGAAACTGAAACCTATGGAAAAATGAAGGCAACAATGCAAAAAATATGTTTCATTTAGGGTTTCTTTAGGGTTTCATTTAGGGTTTCTTTTACGATGTCTTTGGCGTTTCGTTTAGGGGTTTCATTTAAGGTTTCTGTAGGGTTTCATTGATGCTTTCATTTAGGGTTTCTTTAGGGTGTCATTTAGGGTTTCTTTAGGTTTTCATTTATAGTTTCTTTAGGGTTTGTTTAGGGTCATTTAGGGTCTCTTTAGGGTTTTACACACATCAACTCACATAGATATAGTAGGAGGCCAGATTCAACAAGTGTCCTGAGATACTTTTTTCAGACATAAAGAAAGAGCTCGTTAGGACACTTGATGTTGAAAAAGGTTGCAGTTTCTCTCCGATAAGCATGCA
Source organism: Cladocopium goreaui (assembly GCA_947184155.2). Classification (NCBI taxonomy): domain Eukaryota; class Dinophyceae; order Suessiales; family Symbiodiniaceae; genus Cladocopium; species Cladocopium goreaui. Next base: position 11,921 of record CAMXCT020004315.1, read on the forward strand.
TATAAACTCAAAGGTACACAGGGAAACTTCTGACTGCCATGCAACCATTGTGAAACACAATTCAAGCAAATATAGTTGGAGAACAACAGTTCAACAAGTGTTTTTAAATAGGGTCTTAAGAACTTTAGGAACAGCAAGTAGTTGGGACACTTGTTGAAAACAGGTCTCAATTCCTCTCACAACAGCATGCATATAAGCTCATATTACGACTCTAGTTTCTGTGCAGTTTACATGCAATTTATATGCAGTGTATTCTATGAAATTATGAAATGTTATATGCAAACTACAATACTACACATACATTCAAAAGAAGTGCGGCCAAAAGCCAAAAGCCAAGTGAAACCAAAGCCAAAAAAAACAACAAAAACCAAAAGCCAAGAGTCAAGTGAAGCCAAAGCCAAAAGCCAAAAGCCAAATGGGCATGCAAATTGGCTCCAAACTGCAGCAAATAGCACGCAAATCAGAGATTTTGGCTCCAAAATGCAGCAAATACAAGCCAGAAGCCAGAAACCAAAGGAGCCAGAAGCCAAAAGCCAAAAGCCAGAAGCCAAAAGAAACAAAAATTGCCCAAAAAAAAAACATTGCCAAAAAAAAATACCCCTCCATTGTATATTATTGTCCTGTAAGTTGTGCCCCTGTGCGTTGAACCCTATTGAAATACTGCACCCTTTTCGCTTTCTCAGTCGATTCCTCACATGTGAGGGCTTTGAGCTGCAGACTGGGATCATTGGGCAAACCTTGCTCCGGCACACAATCAGGTGAAGGATGAAAAGCTCCGAGACGATGTAAACAAACTCAATGACCAAAGGCAATGAGCCAAACAAATCCAAACAATGATGGCACAATGATGGCACCCATATTGCACCGATTTGCACTTGCACCCCATGACATCTTGTGGCGTCGCTACCGCTACGGCCGCTACAGGAAACGGATGAAGGCGCGCCAGCATTCCCCCGGACATCCGACACACTTCCGTACATGGAAATCTGCCCTCCGCATGACTCCGCACTCCATGCTCGAAAAGTCACACCATTTCACACCAACACCTTATATACGCCCATGGACCGCGGATGATGTGGTGCAGAACTAAAATTCCTGAGCGTGCCAGATTTCTTACATTCCATGTATCGGTCAATCGATTCATTCATTGGTGCAATTTGGAGCCAGAAGTCTTCACACCATGGCTGCAGTCACATGGAGTGCTTTCCATTCTTTTCCCGACCCTGCACTCGGTAACTCTAATAATTCTAATATCTTGTTCCGCACATGGCAGGGTGAACTAAGTGGCACACCATAGTCCACCACTTTCTTCCTGCAAAATCTTTGCATCCAGACTGTGCATCTGCAAAACCGCACATTAAGCCAAACATGTCAAATCATCATGCCACTTGGCGCCTGCATATCCAGTCTTGTTGTCCAACGCTGCAAAGTCTGAGCACATTTGAAAGTAGCAAATTTGAAAAATAATCTCAGGTGCTATCCCCAACAGCTTGAAAGCTTCTGCGTTTTTGCCACAAAAAGTGCTTATGCCATAAGAATTAAGCGCTTATGCCATAAAAAATAAGTGCTTAATCCTTTCCCCTATTACTAAACGTCCCCAAATACTAAAAACTAGGGTGAGTCCATCTCCCAGTTTGGAAAATTTCAGGTTGGCCAATTTGACTTTTAATTGATTTCCTTTAGACAACAATTAAAAAATAAAGCTACCATTTGTGGGTTTTGCCCCCTAATAGTAAAAACTAGTTGACCCCGGGGTGTTTATTATTAGGGTCCGTCCGAGAATTTTTATTTTTTTATATTAGGGTTTTTAATTTATTATTAGGGCCCGCTTCGAAAACCAATTTTTGGCAATATTCTGATTGCGTTATATAAGGAAAATTAATTGATTGTGAAATCGAACAAACTAGTTTTTACTATTAAGGTTTTAAATTTATTAATAGGGTCCGCTTCGAAAACCAATTTTTGGCAATATTTTAATTGCGTTATATAAGGAAATTTAATTGATTTTCAAATCGAACAAACTAGTTTTTATTATTAAGGTTTTTAAATGTTTTTGATTTATTAATCGGGTTCCCTAATAATAAAATACCACCCTAATAATAAAAAGTACCTGAAGTGTTTATTAATATTTATTAATAGGGGGGGCGTTTAGTATTAAATGGGAAGGGATTATGCCACCTTATGTCCAAAAAAACATCGGAACCCTTTGGAATTTCACAAAGCATCTGCACCAGAACCCTCCGGAACCTCACAAGGTATCTGCACGGGAACCCTCCGGAACCGCACGGCACCGGAACCTTCCGGAACCTCACCTCCGGAACATTGTCCGGAACCTGGTGTTGAAGCTGCACCGGATCGCACTGGAGCTAATCTGGGCTAAAGACCCCATAGCAAAGTTTTGCTGTTGGGAAAAAAACGCAACAATTTCCTTGTGTGAGCGTGTGCTTCTATAAAATCTATAAATGGGGCTTGTCATGCCCAAAATTATATAATTCACCAAAAACTGCTCTTGGGCAACTCTTGGGCAGACATGGCAGACCGTGTGCGAATCGTGCGCGGCCACGGCGCGGTCCTTTTTTTTATCCTTTTTTGATCTTTTTTGGGTTCTTTCATGTCATGTGCCACATACATCCTTGCACCAAGCCTTTGGAAACCCTTGTGCAAACCTCCGTTTTAAGGCAATCCAAGGTCCAAAGTTGTGTGGGTTTTAGGACGACTCTGAAATGCCTTTGTATCTGTGAGCAAGGATTGATGCACGTCCGCGTACGTGAGTTTGATATAGTTTGATTGTGTTTGGTGTTCTTTGGAAACACACAGGCATACACGGTGGGCTACTGCAACTGTGCTACTGTACCTGGTGAGTTGAAAGTCTGGTGGAGCTGTCTCCAAGTCAAGCGATGCCAAAAGGGATATCAGATGATATCAGTACGATCCAGTAGGGGTATCAGATGGTATCAGTACCTGAGAGTATGCTACCATATGCTAATCATATGCTACCTATCGACCAACCTTATCCATTTCTATCGAGGTGCAATGAGTTGCAGGATGTTGCAGGCATCTCAGGAATTTAAGGGGTGGGTAGGTGTGAGCTGGCCCCATCCACACAGCTTGGCCTGCATCAAAAGGGTGCTGCTTTGCGCGTTTTGATGAAACCGTAGATGTAAGCAGTTTCAAAGGACTTGGCAACTACAGTAAAATATAATCAAATAATAAATCAACAGGAATGAATAAAACATATATTTCTTCTTTTTCTTCCTCTCTCTCTCTCTCTCCCCCTAAGTATGTAAATATACATCATACATTGTATGATACGAGTATATAGGTATACCTATGTGACCCTGTGTATCTATCTATATATAGATATATATTATGTATAATTGTAAATGTGTTTGTGCATTACTGTGCATTAATATATTTCTAGTTATTTATACAGTGCATATGTTCAAAACAAAACATGAATGATTGTAGAAAGCGACGAAGAAGTCAGCATAGGCATGGACTCAGAGGTACCCAAAGCATGTCAAAATTGAGATCATACAAGTTTTTGTCATATAATGAAGGGAACCAAAATGCATGAGTAGACCAATGAACGAAGATGTGAAAAGTCCACAAAACGATTCGGTTTCCTTTTCCTTTTTGCACACCCGTCATCTGCTTTTTAAAAAATCTGAGATCAAAACGCACGGACCCCAACTTCTTGAAGCTGTCCTTCCTGGAGGTCGCGAAAACTTGTTGTTGTAGATGGCAAATCTAGCAATGGTCTATTTGCATCTATTTGCTCTGGCACCATCGCTGGATACAGCTTGGTGGGCGTATGGCAATCTAATGTGTTTGCACTTTTGCGCTATTTAGACCGACGTTTGACGTCCTCTGCGTGCCGCTGCAAACTCCGCAGCACTGCCTGGGGAACAAACGTAGACAGAAGGAAATCCAGAATACTTGTATCGATTCATATGACAAATTCACACAAACTTGAACAGAACAGAAATCACAGTGGGATATGTTTGGTTGCAACGTCATGGAAAAACAGCAAGATATTTGTTAAATATGATGATGGTATAGTATCACAAGCACTGGTTAGCAAAAAAAAACGCATTCGCCTAAGTCTCTAACTTAAGTCAAAGCCTTGGACGAATCTGTCAAACCCGATGTAGACTTGGTATACCCATGGTGGGTGCTTGAACAGGAAATAGTACCATCATCGTATCGTCACAAAGTTCATCAACAAAAACAGATTAATTACGGTGACTCAGAGTTGGGGGTCCCGGTTTAGCCCCACGCCATGTTGACTTGAAATGAACTCATATATATACCAGGGTTGACCATTGCAGGTACGTCAAAGGGACATTTCCCCTTGTATAACTGTAAAAGATTATATAAGATTATAATAAGCCCCGTGCCAGCGGAAGGGTGCAGTCTTGCGAAGCTCACACCCGACTCACATCAACTGCACTGTGCAAAGTCACAATGTCACAAGGTGGCCCCATTTGTGTGCACGCACACAAAGCACTAAAGCTAAACACGCACACGCACACACACACACACACTAAGACGACAACAGTTAGAAGTTTTACATCTCTTCAGATGTTTCACACACACACACACATCACACACTCTAAAGTGCCTCCACTCCGCCGAAGTGTGCAATGACCTGAGGGCCTTGGAAGAGCAACATAGTCCATGGAGACCGAGGCTCAAACAAAGCAACAAGAAGCACAAGCGAGACAACCGAGCAAAACAGCAGGAGCTGCATGGAAATTTTTGCGCATGTTATATTGCATGATGATCTTGCCATATGGGCCCAGTTCGAAACAATGCAAAGACTTCGATTGGCAAAAAGATACTCATGATACTCATGCTGCTCACATCCGCCACAAATTGACAAACGCAAAAGACTGGATGAGCAAAGCCATCTATACGATTCTATACGCCTATACCGCCTATGCCGTGATAGGCTCCGGATGGAAGACCATCGGAGTATATGACATGAAGACGCATACAGTATCAACACGTATCATATCGTGGCAGAATCAAGTACAAAATCATACAAAATCAAACTACAGAATCAAGTAAGTGGGATAAGTGGGGTGAGTGGATCTTGACGGGACTGGGAGGCACTGAGTTTCTCACTCTCAGCAACTTGATCAGCCACGGCTTTGAGCATCATGCATCCAAAAACCTGGACATCCACCTGGACAGTTTGTTCATGTTTGTTCCCTCCATGCGATGCACGGAGTTCAGGAATTCAGAATGAACGTACGAATGCACAAGGCTTACCGAGATGGCTACCTTAATTGTATATAATTGATTATAATTGTATGGAGCCCAGTTGAGGCTAACAAGCAAACGTTCAGACCGCTTGAAAAAAATGCTTTAAAACTGTACTCCTGGATCAGCTTCCAGGGAAATATCATAGAAAAATATAGAAAGCATATAAAACAACGTAAAAAAAAACATAAAATGGTCTATCAATGTCTATCATGGTGTATACATCTCTATTTATTAAACTCCGTACTACTTACGCAAAAAAAACTGAATAAACCCAGTGGTGTCTGCCCCTTCGAAACGCTTACGAGAAGAGAATCCATCTCCACCTCAGCAAGGTGGTTCTGCATGGCAAGCGCCTGAGTGAAGTGGCCGAGGTGCTGGGAAGGGCTCTCAAACACGTCAAAGAAAGTATCAATCCAATCCGATCAAACGAATGTCAAACGAATGTCAAACGAATGTCAAGCTATCTCAAGCTCGATAAGTTGCAGGCAACCAACTCTACTCCACCTCCTTCTGCTACTCTTTGGGCCCCGTCCTGGCCTCGTGCAGACTCCAACATCATCCAACATCCAAGACGTTTCCTCAGTTCCTCAACCCTTTTTCAGAAGACTCAGATTTTGATCATTTTTACGGAAATGATGGAAATGTTTAGAATTGTTTAGACCATTTTAGACCTTTGGCAAAACATGCCAACAGATCCAACAGATCCAACAGATCCGACAGTTGACAACACCTTTCTGCCTGGAGGGGCCGAGGCCCTCACTGGCACGTGCCCAGCGTGATGCCAAATAGCATCCAGACACCTGCGCAGCTTTGCGATTCGATGCCGAACATGTTCGACACGGCACAATCATTAAATATATATAATTATAAATCATAATATATATATATATATAAATATCATAATATATAATAATATATAAATATATCATTAAATCATATTATATACATCTCACCAGGCCTGGCTTTCAGGACCTCTGCATCTACTTTCATCGTTTTCAATCGTTTTCATCCATTTGCACTCTTGGGATCTCTTGGGCACTTCAGTTCCCCCTTTCTCTCACTGCCTGAATCCTCGCCGATAGCGGATAGCGATGCCTGCAGCAGCGTCCAAACACACAGGTCTGACAGGGCCAGCTGTTGATGATGCAAATGATCAGAAACGCTGCACAGCTGACCTTACTGTAAGATCTTTAAGGACCCTGCATTGCAGTGAAAATGCCATCAAGCCCTCCCTGTCGAAGTATTTCTTCCAACATCTCCGCACGATGTCCGATTCCTACAGTGAATTGGATGATTTTTCGCGATCTCGGGTGTGATGCTGTGCTCTGAAGTGAAAGGACATGAAAGGACTTGCAACATCTTGCAACTGCAAATGGCAAGGTATGGCAAGGTAATGCAAGGTACACATTTTGAATCAAAATGGTCTGAGGCTGCGACTCTGCAAGATCGAAGAAATCTGCTCCTGGACCTTCAAAGAAGACATGAAGCGCATCATGGTGGGAATCAAATGGCTCAGGCCTTGCAGCTGCACAAAATCCCCAACATCACCTTGATCTGTTGTTGTCAGCAAATAAAGGACTGTAATTGTCAGCAATTGGATGTTCTCGTCTGTGGGTTGAAAGGTGGCTGCCAAAGAAGCATAAGCTCCCGAGACTGCAGCTTGAGCAATACAATGTTCGCTTCTGAGGCACATGTTGTTTAGTGCATTGACAGCACAGCTTTGAGCCTCTAAAGACTCGTGCTTTGAAGCCTGAACCACTAAGTCTGCTGCTCTGCTTTGAGCGATTTCTTGCACTGACTGTGGTCCAGCCAGGACCAAGTTTCCAACAAGTGCTGAAGCACACGCCTGCACTTGAGCATCACGTGGATGGGCAGAAAGTGCACCTAGAGCAACGCCAAGTCCATCACCTGAGGCTACTTTCGCCAAATCCTCTGAAGAACATGCAGTCAACCGACCAAGAACTCCACAACCGGAGCCTTGGACGTCCACATCGCCAATGTGATTCCGTAGTGCCATGAGAATGGTTTCAATGGCACCGAGCTGGACCATGTGATGCCGACCTTCCTCCAAGAATGCCAGTATCCTCAAAACGTAACAAGCCAAGCCTTGCACAGAGGGACTGCTACTGTGGCCATGCATAGCGCGCAACAACAACTCGGTACCGCCATGTTGTAACACAGCCTTAGTGTTGACCTGGTTCTCATAGCTCAGAGTGGCTAATGCGCCGCAGGCAGACTGCTGCAACTCCGTGTCCGCTTCGAAGGTCCGCATGGCATTGAGCACCAGCTCAATCCCCCCAAGGCGACCGAGCCAAGAACGATCTTCTGAGCTTGCTTGTGCCAGGTCTCTTAGTGAAGCACATCCCCACCGCTGGACCTCCAGCACGGTGGCTTGTCCGCGAATGGATTGGAGGATGATCCTGCCGTGGCAAATTTTGGCACAACTAACTAGCAACATTGTCCCTACCTACCTGTGAAATGCCCTGCATACATCTTGAAAGCAAAATTTGCTGAGCGCAGGCCCAAATCTCTAGAATTCCACGTATTCGCCCAGCTGACAGCAGCTTCGGAGGTCCTCAGATTTTGTGACTCCGGTTGCGGAAAGGCAGGATTTGGTGGGAGCGTCAGTGCCACCACTGATGGCACTGGCGGTGCAGGCGGCAGCTGTGGACATGCTACAGAATGCTCAGTGCGACCAGAATGGCCAGGAGAACCGCCGATGGCCATCAATCATGCAATGCAAGTGTTGAAAGAAATTCAAATGTGTCAAACCGCAGAGGGGATCTTCACAACCAACCTTTGAACATCTAAAGTTCAGACAAATATGGTTGAATTTCCACTTGTCAGCTGTGTCCGGAAGTTTTTGGTCATCGAGGTGGATCAAAGAAACCATGGGCGTGCTCGCAAAATCCTTGGAATAACAAATAAGATATATATATATATATTACATTATAATATAGCACAGTACAGTTTAGATTAGTGTAGTGTATTCAATTGTCAGTTTGGTTTTTAGGCTCCGCTCCTAGACTTGTTGCACTAAACTTTTTGCTTGAATTCTGGACGGGCACGATGATCATGATGCCATTAGTAGGCTCTTGCATGTATGCGTGAACGCGCACATCCCTTACAGTAATCTCTTTTTCTCTCTCTGTCTGTATGTCTATGTGCTTACATTCGTGTCCTGGCAGGAACATTTACATTTGCTTTGCATGCTGTCACATATTGTTCTGATGTTTCCCAAACACCCCATCGATTCATGTTTGACTCTGTGTGTGCCAACCACCAAACTGTCTTCACATGTCATATCAAACGTCTTCACAATTTTCAGCCGGACTGTTCTTTTCCAAGGCTCAGGCAGTGACACCACGTGACACCTATCTTCCGATGCCCGATGCTGGCCGAGTCCGCACTACCACTAATTCATCCTCCATCATTTGGTTTTCGTCCTGTTTGCCTTGGCACCAGATCAGGCAATTTGATGCAAATTGTTGTGAATCTCTCGAACACCAAACATTTAACAAGGTTAGCTAGTATCAGGTCAACGCAGGAAAAAAATGAGCCACCAGCTTTGCCATCTGTACGTGGCGGACTTTCATGTGCTGCCTTTGACTGATTTGCAATCATTTCAAAACATGTCAAAGTCAGCGAACACGTGATCCACAATTAGTAGGTTTTGAAACTGATGAACCCTGCGGAGGCCAGGATGCTCTCTTCTTTGGCTGGTTCAATATCAACACACAACTATGCAAAACATCATGCAACTACCATCGGGCAAGGTGGAACGAACTTTGCCGGACCCCACTTTCAGAAGATGCTGGAATGATTTGCAGGAACTTGTTCGTCATCTTCAGGCGACATTTTGGCATCCGACGCCAGTAAGTGAGCAAATATAAACGCACATGTGTATAATAATATTATATATATAGATATATTTCAGATAATATTAAATATGCATAAATATAAAAATATAAACCAGTAGTACCGCACAAGGCAGTGGCGGAAATTTCAAAGAAAGGAAACTATAGAAGAGGTGAGTTGTTGTGATTCATGGACGGATGAAAGTACTAATGAACTGTCTTTTTTTTTTCTCTCTCTCTCTCTCTCTCTACCTACCTGCCTACCTACCTGCCTACCTGCCTGCCTACCTACCTATGTACCTATGTACCTATATATAAATATAATATATCTATGTCTATCTTTCTATCTGTCTATATATCTATATCTATCTGTCTGACTATCTCACTATCTTTCTAACTATCTAGCTATCTATCTATCAACCTATCTGACTATCTATCTTTCTGCCCATGTATCTGTCTACGTATTTATCCATTCTCTATCTATCTGACTGGGCTATCTATGTATCTATGTATCTATGCATCTATGTGTCTGTGCGTCTATGTATGTATCTATCTATCTAGCTGTTTATCTATCTACCTCCCTATCTATCTATCTATCTAGCTACCTGTCTCTCTATCTATCTGTCTGTCTACCTGTTTATCTATCTATCTATTTACCTACCTATCTATCTATCTATCTATCTGAAACGAAGCAAGTCTTTGAGACTTCCTGAAACATGGAAGTGCGCAACTCCAAAACGAAGCAATTCTGCGAAACGTCCTTCAGAACTGACGGCCTCGAACGAGTGCGTTTTGCGATTGTTCCACTCCATCTGTCTAAAGTACTGCGCCTGCCACGAAAAAGTGAAGCCAGGTCATACGAAGTGCTGCACCTGTCACGCAAAATCACCATAGCAAACCTGAAGATCTGATGCTCCAAAATGCAACCCCTCTCAGGAAATCAGTGCCCTGACCTCCTAACATGTCTGACTCAATATGTCTCTTGTACTGCGCCTGCCACGCGAAATGCATCTTTGCAGATCCTCTTCAAACGGCCCACGCCTGCCATCGTTTTTAATCCATGGCGCCTGCCACACAAAATAACTCTTGAACGTCCAAAAGTGCTCTGAACATTTGGTGTTTTATCTAATCGTGTTGATTTATTTTGACTTGGAAATGTGCTTCGCGCATCTTCGCGCCACAACGGCGTGCACTTTTTCGACTCTCAAGACCGAGGTGTTATGCAAATATTGAATTTAAAACCTGCTTCGCGCCACCGGCGTGCAATTTTTGATCCCGCATCTGACCAGATATCTCCGCACCCGCCGTTTTAGCGAGTCTACTTTGTGAGCCTCCGGGGCCACACTCTTGTTCCTTTTCTCTTCTCTGACTCTTCCCACCTCTGCTTCATCTGTCCATATTGTCGGAAGTTTGCCTTCTAAACTTCCGGCGATAACATATTGCATATACCACCAGGCCAGGGGTGCCGCCCAAAGGTTTATCATGTGACCAACTCTTTAGGGCTTCTTTAGGGTTTGTTTAGGGTTTGCTTTGGGTTTGTTTAGGGTTTATTTCGGGTTTGTTTCGGGCTTCATTTAAGGTTTTAGGGCTTTTACCGCGGTTTTACTAATATTTTACTTTCAAGGTATACTTAAGGTTTCATGTCAGATTTTGGTTTTGGATGGTTTTGGGGTTTATAAGGTTTAAGGTTTTTTGTTTTGGAAACAAATCTCGTCCGGTGGTAGACCACCCGGCCGAGATCCCAAAATGCATAAAACACTGGCCTAGTTAAAATACACATCCCCGGGCAGCACCCCCGTCCTGGCCGTGTATATACCATGACTAACTATGATCTGAAATCGTCTAAACATATAGATGCTTATAGTATCATGAGTACCATGTAATATCATATTATTTATATTTATATATCTGGCTGTGGAATTTCAGTTTGCTGGCCGGCTATGCTGCTTGCAGCGCCCGCTAGCAATGATTGGTTTGCAGATGAAAATACTGTAATTAGTAATAGGCTCTGAGGGCAGCCGCATTCAAGCATTGCAAGATTTTGCAAGAATCATCTGCATTGCGGTTGTTGTGCTTGCCGACGTCATCGTCAGCATCACCATCATCATGAGCAGCAGAGCAGCAAAACCATCACACATTCGGCTGTCCGTGTGTAATTCAAAGCTGGCTGGCCGCCCGGGTTAAGATTCGCGTTGTATCATTAGGACGCGTTTGGATGCGGTTTGGTTGCCCACAAAACCCGGCACATGCCTCGAAGCTTGCTGCTTCCTCTTCAGGCCGAAAGCCAGTTTTAGGCACACCTGACTAGAGTCAGAGCTTTTTCCCCACACCAACAGGAACACAAAGAATCACAGAATTATTCACCTTCTGAAAATGAGATCTGAGTGCACAACATGCCCCACAGCTGAATGGGCATTTCCTAAGCAGGAAAGACCGAGAGATTCATGCTGGGAAGTGCACAGCGCATCACAGGAACATAGGGTCACCTTCAAAGTGCTTTATAGTGTTTTGAAATGTCGTGAGAGACAAATTCGTCCGCTATGCCAGGCTGCCCCAGTGCTGTGTAGCCAAGTCTCTGTTGCACCTGTGAAGAATTTGCATGATGGAAGCAGTATTGCCTGGTCACGACGGCAGTTTTCTGGTACAGTCTGGTAATTATAGTCTGTACAGGACTGCAGGTGCACGACTCCACGATATACAAAGAAACTGCCGCAAAGGGCTTCAATGAAGCCAACGAGGCCTGGCACTAGAGCAGTCTTGAGCTTTTCCGAACAGTGTCAGGATGGGCGGTTCGTGCTTCTCTTTGTCTCTGCATCCTCATAAACGAAGGATATGCGGGAAACACCAGGAAACCTGATAGCTTCTGCCAAGTGCCAAGTGCGTAACCGTAGTAATCAAAAAAACACCCAGTCCTTCAGAAGAAACGTTCGCTCCTTAGCCAAGTATCGTATTCGCTTCTGAGGCTTTCAGAATCTTTTCGACTAATGATCAATGTCAAAATCTTGATGACCAATCTGATTCTACACTATCAAATTGCGCTTGATGACGCCTTGTAGTGTATACGCATATATCTGCATATACATATAAATGCAAACCCACACACGCATACTGTAGACATACACATGCGCACATATATCTACCTACATATATTCATCATAAATGCAAATGTTTATATACATACATAAAATATATAAATATATGTATAAATATTTGTATACAAAAATAATTATATATATAAATATATATACACGCATACGTAAATGTAACCATGCTACATGCACATACGTGCATGTATATTTAATAATATGTAAATGATATGACCTATATCATGATATAATGTATAAAGACAAGTTTATCGAAGGAAGTTTAGAAGTCAAACTTCCGACAATATGGACAGATGCTGAAAAGCAAAGATGGACAGGGTCAGAGAGAAGAGAAAGAGTAGAAGAGAGAAGAGAAGAGTAAAAGAGAGAAGAGCAGAAGAAAGAAGATCCAGGTGCGCGAAAAGGTAGGAAAGTCGCGATTCACTGTATTTTTCCAATGATTTGTGGCTCCGGAGGGTCGAAAAGTAGGCTCGCTAAAGCGGCGGGTGCGGAGCCGGCTGGCCAGATGAGAGATGAAAAATTGCACGCCGTCGTGGCGCGAAGCACATTTCGCAGAAGACGCACCAGGTCCAGACCACTATTGGCAGCTGAGATGTCGAAAAAGTGCACGCCGTTGTGGCGCGAAGCACATTTCGAAGTCAAAATGTACAAAACACACCATGCTCGGACCACTTTTGGAAGCTGAGATGTCGAAAAAGTGCATGCCGTTGTGGCGCGAAGCACATTTCGAAGTCAAAATGATAGCTAGATAGATTAGATAGATAGATAGATAGATAGATAGGTAGATAGATAGATAGATAGAAAGATGGATAGAGAGACAGGTAGACAGATAGACAGATAGATAGACAGATAGATAGAGAGACAGGTAGCTAGACAGATAGATAGATAGATAGAAAGATGGATAGAGAGACAGGTAGACAGATAGACAGATAGATAGACAGATAGATAGAGAGACAGGTAGCTAGACAGATAGATAGATAGATAGATAGGTAGATAGATAGATAGCTAGATAGATAGGTAGATAGACAGACAGAGAGAGAGAGAGAGGGAGAGATAGATAGATAGATAGATAGATAGATAGATAGATAGATAGATAGATAGATAGGTAGATAGATAGATAGATAGACAGACAGAGAGAGAGAGAGAGATAGATGGATACATAGATAGATAGGTGGGTAGGTAGGTAGATAGTCAGAGAAAGAGAGAGAAAGAGAAGAGACCTCAACCACCTGTCGGTCCATCAGTGGCTTCGCTCTGTGCGGTACTACTTGTATAAGCATATGTATATATGTATTATAATTTTATATATGTATCCATGTGATTACATGTTTATGTGCAATCGAATGGTACACTTTGTTTATCATAATTGCCTTCTTAAGGAGGGGTGCACCTATTCTGGTTCTTATTTGTTCATGTCAAAATCAAATGGATGCCGGTACCCGCAGTAAGATGCGACACTTGGAGGACATCACCAAACCTGCAACTGAGAGGCCCAAGAGTGAAGAGTTCGACTTTGGGGCACATGGAAACCTCAAAGGGATTCAAAGGGCGCATGCGGTCGCAACAGGTGGGGAGAGAAAATGGCCCAACGCTCATGGGACTCCAAAGTGGCATCAGTTGGCAGCCCCATTCCATTCTTTTTCTTTTACAAATCACAGAAAATCACCGAAGCTCTGAGTTCCCTGAGTTATGTGCCCCTCCACCATGCAGGTAGCTGGGCATGCACTCCGGACCTCGTCCACTGAAATTCGGATGCGTCTGAAGGTGCCAGCTTCGTGCCAGTTTTGTGCCTAGATGTCCCTAGAATCCTTAGAATGCTGGTTGCTTTCGCCAAACTACAGCAATTGACAGCTTTGACGTCTCAGATCCATGGATGGATGAATAATCAATGGATAGGATATGATAGGATACGAATGGATACGATAGGATGGGAAAAAACATGCCAGATCAGATGAGATCGGATAACACAAGATGGGATAAGATTGGACAGATAGACAGACTGACAGACTGACACACACACAAAAAAAATAGATGAATAGATAGATCTTGATGGATCTTTCTTATTGCTTTTTTTTTCTCTCTGTCTCTCTCTCTCTCTCTGTTTCTCTCTCTCTCTCTCTCTTTCTTTCTTTCCTTCCTTCCTTCCTTCCTTCCTTCTTTCTTTCTTTCTTTCTTTCTCTCTCTTCCTCTCCATGAGAAATCGCTGACATTCTACAGTATATTCTATAATCATGACATTTTCATATATATATATATATGTGTGTGTGTGTCATGTCTCTCGTTGTCGCTACACAAAGATTATTTTGACTATTTGATTAATTATTCAATAGTTCTGAGCCATCTGAGCTCACTACCTTGGCCCCCATCTCCTTGCTGCTGCAAGAACTTCTCAAGTCCTCGCAGGTAGCCTGGAGTCGAGAAATCTCTGTCGACAATCTAATCTCGCCGTCTGATATTTGCGGACACCCCCCTTCGTTTACAAGGTGGCGGTAGCTATAACATGCTATAACTCCATATAGTTTTACTAAATGATACAGCTTTGCACATGTCAACACAGAGTAGCCCACAACGCATTGTTGAGACAAAAGTTGGTGTCCCTCTGCAGGATGTCATCGGGCTAATCCATCCCACCGCATGTGCAAAAAATGTCAATGTTAGACCACATGCCACTGCAGAAGAAGTGCAGTTGGAAAATGGGCACGCATTGTAAGTAGCGAAATGAAAAGGCTGAACATTTCAACTCCCCAAGTAAGGCGTAGAAAACGGAAGGGATGAAAGATAGTGAAAGATGATGAAACTTGATAAAACTTGATATCAAGCCTTTGATGCGCTGACAGCTGCGCCTCGGGACCATCCTTGTACTTGATGCCTGTGTTCTGCACATCAGCCTAAGCTGCGCTTAAGCCTGGCCATGCCATGGCTGTGAACTGGCATCTACTTGCAGCATCTACTTGCAGCAAACTAACCAATTGCTCAAACCAAATTCATTGAGTCGAAGAAGCGCCAAGATCCCAACACAATCCGTTGACGCATTCGCCGCATCCCCGTCGAAGATCTTCCGATCAAAACGCGCACAAAATCATCCTTTCGACATCTTTAATCATACTTTCGACAAGATTATTTTGGATGTGGATCCCTTGGTTGCTGCTCTAATCTTTGAAAGATTGCTCTCACTGTCTCTGTGTGTCTCTATGTCTCTCTATGTCTCTCTCCATGTCTCTCTCCCTGTCTCTCTGCATGTCTCGCCCTTCGCTTGCACGAGTGGTTTGGAAGAGCCATTTGAGCCTTTCTTCTTCCAAACCTTCGGCCTTTTTCTTGACTGCGTGAATTCTATCTCCGAAAATGTCA
>CAMXCT020004315.1:30000-40564 GCA_947184155.2 Cladocopium goreaui
TTGCTGTTGCTGTTGCTGTTGTCGTCGAAGTTAAGGTAGTTAAGTTAGTGAAGTTAGTTAAGTTAATCAGTGCCGACTTTTTCGACATCTTCACGTCAAAAAAGGCTCAAAACCCTCAGTTTTTTTTACACTTTTGACTTCGAAATGTGCTTCGCGCCACAACGGCGTGCACTTTTTCGACACTTTTCGACATCTGAACCTCCAAAAGTGGTCCGAGACCGCCAGTTTTTAACACTTTTGACTTGGAAATGTGCTTCGCGCCACAACGGCGTGCACTTTTTCGACATCTCAACTTCCAAAAGTGGTCCGAAGCTGAGGTGTTTTGTACATTTTGACTTGGAAATGTGCTTCGCGCCACAACGGCGTGCACTTTTTCGATATCGCAACTTCCAAAAGTCGTCCGACGCTGAGGTGTTTTGTACATTTTGAATCATTTTGACTTGGAAATGTGCTTCGCGCCACAACGGCGTGCACTTTTTCGACATCGCAACTTCCAAAAGTCGTCCGACGCTGAGGTGTTTTGTACCTTTTGACTTGGAAATGTGCTTCGCGCCACAACGGCGTGCAATTTTTCATCGCTCCTGTGATCTGCTGGCTCCGCACCCGCTGCTTTAGCGAGCCTACTTTTCGACCCTCCTGAGCCACAAATCATTGGAAAAACACAGTGTTTCGCGACTTTCCTACCTTTTTGCGCATCTGTATCTTCTTTCTTCTGACTCTTTCTCTTCTCATCTTCTCTCTTCTAATCTTCCTCTTCTCTCTGCCTCTCCCCTACTCTGCTTTTCATCTGTCCATATTGTCGGAAGTTTGACTTCTAAACTTCCTTCGATAATATATATATATATATATGTTCCAGGTTCGGCGACCCCCCCCTCCCCCCCGATGGTCATGGTTCCCCCCTCCCCCCAGTGGATGTGGGAGTTGGGTGGGTCCTGTAGGTAGTCTCCCCCCCACGGTCATGGTTCCCCCCCTTGGGAGTTGGGTGTATATAGTCTCCCCCCCCATGGTCATGGTTCCCCCCTCCACCCTGTGGATGTGGGAGGTGGGTGGGTCCTGTTGGTAGTATGGGTAGTCAAGAGGTAATATAACTATACTTTTTAGTTCCTATATATATATAAGTAGGTGATACCATCCAAACTGGTGCAAATACCACTGAAATATGAGGTTTTGATAGGTTTTGCATCCAAAATGCTGTAAATACCATGGAAATGAAAGATTCTAGGTCAGGGAGTAGGGGACCATACCGTGGGGGGGGCTACGGGACCGGGGACCGGGATCATATATATATATTATATTAAAGAGAGAGAGAGAGAGAGAGAGACCATGAGAAACCCATTTTTGTGCAGATTGTAGAACAAAATGTGTGCGTGTGCAGGTGTGATACACCCTGAATGAGGTTTAGCTGGCCTCCTCGCTAATTGTCCGACAGTTTGCATCGTCGCAATATCTCATTCCCTCCTGGCTGGGCAAAGAACAAAACCCATTCACTCCGTAGGCTGCTGGGCTTGGCAGAATTCCATAGAATTCCGGGCTAAGAGCCTCGCCTTTTCGACCAGGAGGTTCCGCTGCGCCACAACTTCTGCATCTGCAGGGACGCAGTGTAGGCAAGAGAAGGAGCACCTGAGTTTCTCTCCGTATATGCAGAAACCTTCTCACCGCTTCTCACTCCTCTGGAACCAAACCGAGACAGAAACCACAAGAAAACACATGCGAGAGCCATGAATCACAATGAAGACGCCAATAGAGTCAATAGAGACTGTGCAATCTTGGGACCGCGCGTCTTTGCAACTCGTGGATCTGCACAATGGCTTGAGATCCCGGCACCTCCACACTGGATTTTTTAGTCAAATTCCACCAATGAAGAAGTACTGGCTGTAGGGTACAAAGGGCTGCAGCTTGTGCTGGTGGAAAACGCTGCACCTCCAACTTCTTTCAAACATGATGTTTGCAATGTTTGCACGAAATGAACATTTGGGATTTCGGGATCATTTGGACACAAAATGGCATGAATCTAGTCTCAGCATGCCACAACTGTGATACTCCTCATGCAGGAGAAGCCTGGGAACACACAGCAGCCCACAGCCACATAGCAACGCGGAAAACGAAACAAATTAAGTTCAAAAAAAGCCGCTAATCTTTACATGTTGCAACACTTCCACCGTCCAAGCTTCTCGCGTCAAGTTGGTTGCTGCTTCAGGGTCGTCAATGCCTCAAGCACTCCAGGATACTCTAGATATCTAAATGACATGGGTGCCGGTAAAGGCATGCCAAGCGCGAACAAGCTGGACCATATTGGACCATATTGTGATCGACAAATCGCTAAAAATCCTAAGAGCCTCTGAGAGCTTCCTTAGTATTTTTTCATATTTTTTCCACTCATCATTGAATCTTGTTGACCCTCTTGATTTTCTCCTGTCCTCCTGTCCTCGACACGGGTCCTTTTAATTTTTGGCACCCCAAGTAAAATCAGTTTTCGCAAGTGTCGTTCATTTATCATACTTCATCTCTACCTCACTGATATCTCTCACGATACATTATATAATCTACATAGAATTGAATCACCGCCAGGACCATGACCACAGTGCAAATTCCAAGCAAATTCTCTGTAAGACCCACCAAAGGTCTAAGCTTTCTCAAACAAACCTTTGAGACCTTCCGCTTCATTTGCCGATAGTCAACTTGGCAAATAGTTGTGGATTTTTGAGGAATCATTGGTTGGTGTCTTAATCTCCTGGTCTCGTTGGTCCAAGTTGTCAAGTCATGTCACAGGTTCCATCATAGTGCATCCCACGTCCATCCAAGAAAAGTTCTGCCAGGACCTCATAGCAACGCGCGGAAAAATGACGCAAATCGACCACATGTATACAAAGATCGATATACAAAGGTATCCAAATGTTGCATTTCAAAATGTTCAAATCGATTCCAAAGCTTTCACCGTCGCTTCATGTCAAACGGTCTCACGTGGTTTCACATGGTGTCCCGCTTTGCGCAAAGCTCCACACCCGTGTGCGGCTGCTTGGGGCAATCCTTTGAGGACACCCATACCTTAATGGTGTGAAGAACATTGAAGAACTGTTCATGAGTTGTAGATTGTAGATAGTGATAGTTGTAGTATGTTGTACTGTAGGCTTTGAAGAAAGCCGCCCTCTGAAGCTGAGGAGTGAACAAATCCCCCAAGGCTTCCACATCCAGCTCGGATAAGCCAAGTCGTTGACCCAGGAATCCGGCCTGGGATCAGGATGGAAACAAATGGAATATGAAAATGAATGAAAATGAATGAAAATGATGGAAACAGTTAGTGACTAAGTGGCGGTTTCAGAGGGGACGTGGTGACTGTGCCACAACTTTCAGAGCGTCAAATCACAAAACGTCCATGCCTGCCGCAGATCCCAAGGGATTCCAAGCTAGAGCTCTGTTCAATTTGCTCATGCCCCTTTATGATCTTTATATATCTTTATGCTGTTGCTACAGTTTTGCGTTTAGCTTTGCTCATCTTTGCTCTGGCTCCGCCATAACCCTGTCCCAAACCTTCCCATATTCTTCCCATGATGTCATACGACATCTCGCTAAGAGTTGACATCTTGCTGAGATTTTCCAAATTTCTGAGTCCGAGTCTAGAAAAGGGTCGTGGAGAGGCTCCATGGAGTTGCCAGTGCCGTTGGTGAAGGCCTTTTGTTTCACAACGTCAAGGTGCATCAAAACATGTCCAAAGCCAAAGGGGAAACATTGGATGAGTAAACACACTAAATTTTATAATACATATTACGACATACAGTCTCTCACCATATCTTAACATATCTCAACCATTCTCGTGCTTTCCCCCTCAACATGCTAGCCTGGGCAGGATACATGTTGATGCTCAAGAAGTCAAACGGATCCTTCTCGTAGGCTTCCAAAGGGGGAGGTGCTTCCCTGCGAAGTTCACAGTGAATATACACCACAAGCAAAACCATCCAAAAATATCCAAAACCACCATGATCATCCATGATCCACCATATGTCAGGCACTGTTTTTTTCTTGTTTTTGTTTTGCGAAGTTGAGACGCTCTTTGCAGCATTGTAGTTTTTTCTTTTGATATTCTTGGCTGCACATGGCATCAACGCCTTTTTGCAAAGAACTTCTTCATCCATGGCTGTCGAAGATGTTCCGTATTTATCTTCACGTACCTGCAGCCATTATCAGCCATTGACCAATTGTCCAAATTAAATGAACGACGGTCAAATCGAACAAACAGCTGCATGCGGCTACATGCGCACTTATCGCGATCGATTCGGCTGGATTCTTTCCGGATACCAAGGACCTTAAAGAGCTGGTGAATCACCATGCCCTTCATCTCACAGCCTCACCAAAACCGATACGCGCTGCACCCGTGATCACCTGTGATCACCCGTCTCAACGCTTCACAGGGGGAAAATAGAAGGATACACACACACATATATATATATATACAGAATATATATATAATTATATAAAAATAAATGAATGAATAATTATATATATATATATATATATCATATGGATATATAAGGATATATGAGATACAAATAGGTACAACGTGACATCATGTAACATCAATATCATCAATGTAACATAATGTTTCCTTGTTGCCATTCAGAAACAGGAGTCTTGATCAATGACATGTTGAAATAAATGCGGGGCGCTGACCTCGTCCGAGGTTGAGGAGCGTAATGGTACTGGCGCTCTTGTTGCCCGAATCCTTCAAGGACTTGGTCTGCTACAATCTCACTTATTCATACTTATTTAAATACTTCTGCCATCAGATGGCAGGTGCATCGCATTTGCATGTGTCTCATGTCAGCTTCGTGTTTTCTAACTGTTCCGCCAGTTCCAATGGCAATTTGCCTTCTTATACGCCGACCAGCATCCGGTATTTTCATCTCGGACCTGCCCATTGTCGAGGCAGAAAAACGGCAACACTCGGGCAACACTCGCGTCCCATCATGTCTGATCATGTCCTATCATGTCCCATCTATAAATGAAACGACCATATACCATAATGCAAAACTCGGAAAACTTAGGAAAACCATGCGGAACGCGAACATGTCATGCCTCGATAGCTGGAACTGTGCATCCGTCCAGGGTCTGCTTTGGCTTTACTGATGTGAAGCGAAGGCACGGAACCTGAAAACTCAAATAAGGAGAAAGCAATAAAAGACACCTGCCCACGCCTGTCCAAAACATCCAAGACTCTCTTTCCATCCTTCAGCTAGTGTATACTAGTGTCGTGTTTTGATGCGTTACTCAATGCCATGTGCCAAAATTTCATAAAATTTCCACACCCTCCAGGCAACGGCGATGTATTTGTCATTCGAGTTTTCACATTCTTCCCAGATTCTTCCCACCTGCTCTTCTATGTGCCTTGTTGCAGCCACAAAAGCTATCTTCGCCTCAAGTGCTGCCATGGTTTGGTTAACTGTCTCTTCAGTCCTGATTCAGGGTGCACAAGCAACAACCTGTAATGGCCGGTCAAAATCTGTAATTACAAAATTTAGAAAATCGATGAAAATCAAACATAATCAAACCCCCTCTTTCAGCTGGGGCAATGACACTGGTACCAGTCCCCAGTCTGAAGCAGTAACGGACTTCGTGCAGCTCTTCCTAGGTTGGAATTCGTAGACTGCTTGGATACTGCTTGAATAGAATGAAACAAATGACTGAGAAGTCCGAGAAGGGCTTTGATTCCTGTTATAGCTCCAAAGGGCTTTTATGCAGTCGCGGGATGTCGCGGGCATTGAATTCTGAGTCATAGCAGTCATACTGAGCCACAAGCGCGGGAGTCATTGGAAAGTGAAACAGTTGGGTCCTTGTGGTGACGTGGAGCGACATAGAGTGATACACAAACAGCAAACACAAACAGTGACATAATATATATATATATATATTATAATTTAATGACATTTACAGTATGTCATTTATGAATATTTATGATGTCATGTGATGTCGCTGATTCGAAGGTAGGCAAAACAGAACTAAATGATACTAAATGGCTGTATTGAAAATTTTCGCAATTTAATTGGCTGCATTTTGCTGTACGGATCTGTACCGTGTACAGTGATGTACAGTGTACAATGGTGTACAGGTCTCACATGGCCTGGCCTCGTAGGGCCGGGTCTCGATGTCCCCAAAGAAGTTGTGCTCCTAAGCATGGCCAGGTGGACGGCTGTTTCCTTGAAATAACATGAATTACAGTAACATGAATTAACTCCATGACAGGTCATGACTCAAAATAAATACCAAAACACTCTCAACACCTGTTCTCAACGCCAATTCTCAACACATCTCAACTTGCCAAATGTGGACCTCCAGTTCTTTGACAGGCGTGAGGCCTTAATAGCTGGACACGGCAGCACATGAAGCAAGGCAATGCAAGACAATTCTGAAGGCTGATGCACTGATGCAACATACATGCACACCTGCAGAGCACAAACAGCAGTACCCCCACTGCATTCAAGGGGAATGTTCATCGACAATGAGGCTCCAACCAGGAAAGCACGAGTAGAAGAATTGACTTTGATCTGAAGCCGTCCACACGCTGCCAGTCTGACAGGAAAACTCAGCAACGATTGTTCTTACTCTTTCTCTCTCTCTCTCGTGTATGAAAGGTGAAACTACGATACGACTTGACCAAGGCTTTGTCACAAACATAGCAAGCTATCGGACCTTGCCGACCTCAGACCTCAAAATACGAACATGAACATGTACATTTGATGTACATTTATCAGTATTTATCAGGTTGACACCTACCAAACGCCTGTGACACAATAACCCTCGATTTGTAGAGGTTCGATCGCTGTGATGTTTGAAGGTTGGTTTTTGGTGAAGAGGGACAAAGCAACCTGGCCTCCAATTCTTGGAAACTGACCATCCGGTATTGGTATCAGACCATTTACAGTGACAGTGTCCGCTCGGACACCGCGTCAGACATCACTATCGCCACTACCATGCAACCCCCACACCACCTTGGAACATCTTGGAACATCGTAAACATCTCACGCCTGCAGATTCACCAAAGATCCTAAAAACCTTAATTACAACATATTACAACAAACATCAACAAACAGAAGCGTTGAACCGCGTGGGCCCCTTTCCTCTGAGAAGTTCCTGTGCCCTCTTTTGCTGCGGCTTTCGATTCCGCCGGTATGTAGAATCAACTGGAATCACGCAAAGAGACGGCGCACCTTACAATCCTGCACTACACAGACATGTATTATCGCTGTAGGTAGTGCACGGACAGAATGTCAAAATCATGAGTCATGGGGACAATTACTTTATTAATTGGCATAGTTTGGAAGTGAACTGGTTTGTAATACCTTAAATGCCAAACCGTGCATGGTCAACATGTCAACAGCTTCGCATCAACAGGGCCTGCAATGCACTCTTCAGCGTGAGGTTCCCAAGAGCCGCCACGATGAGATCCAGAGACTGTCAAACATCAACACAGCTGAGCAAGCAGATGTACCAAGGCCCCCACCACTGGGAGCCCCTCCGTATTTCAATAATCTTCAATTATCTTCAATCATCTTCAATCCCTCAACCCACACTCAACCCATCAATTTCATTCAATTTCATGAATTTCCAAACTGATAGCGACTCTCTCGCCCGAAGGATTCCTTTCCAGCTCTTCATGGGTTCGTCTAAGTTGATCACCCCACAGCTCTATGTAGTTGAGTAGAGTAGCGGGGTTCGAACCCTAAAACAGGCCCGGCCCTTCCATATCTTCCATCCATACTCATCCACGGTTCATACCCCGGGCCTTATGATTCAAGGGGCATTTTTTTTTGAATATTGAGGTCACAGAGAAGGTAAAGAATGCAAAATGGAATCTGCCTCCTCTGTTGCATTTCCATCCTCCAATTTGGTGAGGGAGTCGTTCACAACCTCATCTGTGGACACGCCTCTTCTCCAGGATGCAAGACAAAAGCTGTCCAATCTGTCCAGCTAAACATCAAAATCCTTAATAGTATCTATGATGTGTTCTGTATGCGTTCTTCCTCGTACAATGCCAGTCACTCCGCATGAAAAGAGATATATATATATATATATATCTGGAAACTTGTTCGTGGCAAGCTGCAGGTAGATGGAATCTCTGTGTCACAGACAGGCCTGCAATTTGACACGGAAAGAAATGGACTGAAATCGTTCTGTTCACACATGTGAGGCTAAGTCTTGTGTAGAGTGTGGCTACACTGTTTGATTTCTTTGGAGTAACAATTATAATTATATATATACACTTGCACAGCTGCAGCATTCCCCATATTCCCCCGTCCCTTCATCCGTGCATGGCAGCTGAACTATGCTGAACTGAACTATCACAGAAGTGCACGTCAGTTTGCCAGCAAAATTGATTTGCTATAACTTCCTAACATTGAATCATTCAAATTCGGGAACATTTCTAAATTCGGGTTGCACGGAAAAACACTCCCACCAGCCAGCATACACACACACACCCACACGGCCTTCGTTGAGAACTTGGTTCTGCTGCGCTGCAAGTAGGGAACGAACCTTAGAAACATAGACAGGGACAGTAGTTTCAACGGATTTGCAGAGAGAATGTGGCACTGCAGCCGTCATGCCATTGCACTCGTGAATTCAATCCGAGAGAGGCCGCCTTCTGCAGAATCCTCCTGCACTCAGGAACCTTGCAAGTCAAATGGCCCCTTCAGATTTAATTAATCGTGATGTGAATAAAAAGTCCGCAGGAACGATATGAACGTGTAAGGTTCCAGCGTCGAAACCAGAACGGGCTGCCAAAGCAACTTCTGATAAACCTGTTCACTAAAAGTTTCATCTCTTGACGTCGCAAACAAACGGTCGCAAAAAAGTGAACATGAATTCGACGGGAAACCATTCTGAAAGCAACCAAAGTGTTCAACAGCCATGAAACGAACGATGCAGAACAAATCTACCATGCCTTCATCTACAGTGGCGTTCACGTCATGGAGTTGGATTTCACTAACACCTTCCGGCTCACAAAATGGATAGAAGTCGTCATGCTTTGCAGTGTCGCAGCATGGCACTTCCAGGTAATCACATCAAATATCATCAAATGTTTTTCTAAGGTTTCTTTCCCCCTGTCCATCTATTTACCTTTCTTTCATTTTTGCATTGTTTCTTGTTTTCTCTCTCCTTCTCCCTCCCTCCCTCCCTCCCTCTCTCTCACTCTCTCTCTCTCTCACTTTTTCTCTCTCTCTCTCTCTTTTTTTCTCTCTCTCTCTCTCTCTCTTTTTCTCTCTCTCTCTCTCTCTCTTTCTCTCTCTCTCTCTCTCTCTCTCTTTCTCTCTCTCTCTCTCTCTCTTTCTCTCTCTCTCTCTCTTCCTGCATGCCTCTTGTGTCCTTTTGTGCCTATTTAGGGATCAAGGCGGTGGCGGAAGTTTCAAAAATACTCAAAAGTAGGAAACCTATAGGAGCTGTTGGTTGTTGTGAATCACGGATGGCAGAGCGAATCCACTGATGGACCGAAAGATGGTTGGAATGTCGAATCATCCGTCGGTCTATCCATCCATCCATCCATCCATCTATCTATCCTTCTTGTCTGTCTACTGATCTATCTGTCTACTGATCTATCTGTCTACTGATCTATCTGTCTGTCAACCTACCCATCTCTCTGTCCATCCACCTGCTTAGCTCTCTATCTGTCTATGCAGCCGTCCATGCATCATCCTATTTCTGTCTATGTGTCCATCTGTCTATCTTTCTCTTCTTCTCTCTTTCGAGATCTGTCCGTTTCCTTGTCTCTCTATCTGTCTGTCGTCTTGTGGTCCATCCATCTATCTAGCTGTCTATCTGCCCATCCAGCTATCCATTCTATCCATTGATGTACCGAAACATTTCACCCATCCAGCTATCTAGTTCTTCATCTTTCCATCTAGACAGTTCAACAGCAAGCAAGCAGGTAACATTTACACAGACAAGACACAGAGCGAACAGACCCTTGGTTTCAGATGTGGTGTAAATTACAAAACTTCAAAATGTGAGACATCGCTCTAGCAGGATCCCTTGGGTGCACACCACACAACTCAACCTTTTTTACCGTGTGTTTGCGGAGAGAAAGAGCAGCGTCCGTGACTTCGTACTTCGTACCGTCAGAAAAGACAAGTACGAAAATGGCAAGCAAACATCCGGAAGATAAACATGTGACTGATCATGGCAAAACAACAGATGATGACTTCGACCCGAGAGGCATCCAGAAAAACATCCAAAGTCAACAGTTGGTTCATACACGTAATGACACATCGATACAGATTCTTTTCATGTTAAAGTTCCCAACCCAGCCCGACCCAATGATTACCACACAACCATCTTCAGGTACTGTTGCAACTGACTGCGAACATGCTGTTCATTGACCAAACCAAAATGACATCATGGGTGACGAACCGGTTGAACACTTAGTAAGAGATCATCCCTACAATGTGACACCGAGAAAGGATCCAAGCTAACAGATGAATTGAACCCATGTGTTTCCAGAAAACCATCATCCCCCAATGATGCAACTAACAGCTACCATTCTATTTGTTCACTCAAACAACACCCACCTCCATCCTTT